>JAOTRH010058969.1:0-18765 GCA_034768845.1 Heliamphora exappendiculata
TATATATATAATCCGTATGCAATATCATCGGTTCTTGGGATTTAGTTTCACAACATGCCAAACTCACTTTGCTATCTAATTTTAGAGCTCACAGTGTCCAATAATTCTACTAGCCTAAATAAAAAGGCAATGTGTTCAAGAAAATTTATAACCATCAAACTATCAATTATAAACAGGGAGCAGTGCCATGTGAGTTTAAGATGAAAGCATAAACAAACAGTGCCATCATGATTTAAGAAATAAGCAACTTGATGAAGGTTCTAAATTAATCACCGAAAGTCAGTAAGTATGAACATCTTCTCCAGGACAACAATAATGAAACTTACATCCTCTCACTCCCAACGAGAAGACCTCACAAAAAATACTTCTTGCCGTTGGAGAATGTAGCACTAGGCTTGGTGATCCAATAATCAACTCAAGTACCTACAGCGCACAAGACCATCGATTTGATCAATTAGGCATGGAGTTATTATCTCCAAATCATAACATATAGTTCCATAAAAAGCATCAAGACTTAAAAAAAAAAAACCTCTTTTCCTACTTGAAAAATTGAACTTCATAAACTAAAAAACAAAACAAAATGATTGCTACTTAAAGACCAGCAACTTGCATTTTTAAGAACATTTGACAATGACACCTACAGTAGGAAACCAAAAAAAAAAAAAAAAGAAAGAAAAAGAGGAGACAAGCATCAACTACATTGAAATTGTGATGAGAAAGATCATCAAGTGACAACTTGCACTTGGAAGTAATAATAAGGCTGACTGAACTCTTACCAATATGGTAAGTTAACATAAAGAAAGATCCCGAAATGGGGAAATGAACACTGTAAGCAAAGAAATTACGAAGATCGATTCTCCTCTTTTCGTTGCCTACTTCTCCACCTATTGACGCCCATAATATAGAGCAACAAGGCGTGAAGCAAATGCAAGTTAAAATCAGCATTGAAACTGCATAATGCACAAAATGCAATGAACATCAATACTAAAACCAAGTCAGTCAAAATAATATATGGAGCATGGATAAAAATCCTCAATTTCCAAAATATCAATAGTTGAAGTAGTAAGTTATATAATAGATCGAAAGGATTGACAAAATAGTGGCTCATTCATATCAACCTTGTTGCTCCCAAAAGAGAAAATTAAGTCAACTCAACAATAAAATTTCACTTTCCCAAATTTACAGGGTTAAGGCTTGAGCTTTTTTTTTATTGTTCAACATTACAAAACACCATGTTAAGTTTTCTTGAATGTGTGGGTGATGCCAAGCATGCAAACAAGGACATGGGCAAACATAAGATTTTGAACGGCAGCAATTACAAACTTGTCTAATCATGTTTTGCTTAAATTTTATGACATTCTATGTTTTATAGTTTATCTGCCAATGGAATTGTTTTATTTGTATATGTTTTGATTATTTCTAGTTTTGTTAGAAATAGATGTAGTAGTGGTCTGCCGGTTGTAGAAGTCAAGTTGCAATCTTTTGACCCTTATGTAGTGTACAATAGATCTGGAAAGTTTTTAGTCAGCAAAGGTTCTTAATTCCTTACTTTTTAGTCTTTTTTCTTATAGAAATAGAATTAGGCAAAGTCTCACCTATTATCATCTATCCCCATTTCATTTTGCATTGATGGTTGCTGTTTTGGGAAGGATGGTACATAGGGCTAAGGAAGTGTTGAGAGAAATACAACGCCATAAGAAACATGTTCGGTGATCCAGAAAATACATCTTTATTAACTTTTAACAATTACAATAAATAGAATTTACAGAAACGAAATTGTAAAAAATAACATGAAAGAATATGCAAACCGAGTCCTGCAAACGCAGTTTCCTTAATAATGATTCACCGCCTACCGAGAATGTTGTAGGTTTTTCATAGACGTCACTCTCCCAAGATAAAACGGTTGACCCGAATGTTGGAACACCACTAAAGATTGGCTATGAACATACCTCGCCTGTCTTTCTCTCTCTCTCTCTCACAGAACTTGCAATCCGCCTGTATACTTTCCTCTCTTACCTCTGTGCCTTGCTGTCTCTCCTCTTCAGAAAAAGCTGACTTATAAAGAATTTCTGTCATGGGGGTTACACCAGAATTCAATTGCCAATTGATTGGCCAATTGAATTAGCAATTGAATTCTGGTATTGAATCCACTTGAATTCTAGAATTCAATGGCCACTTGAATTTTAGAATTCAATGGCCACTTGAATTTAGAATTGCAATTGAATTCAGCCAGAAATGCCAATTGAATTCAGCCAAATGAATTCAAGAATTTCAACAATCCCCCCATGAATGAAATTGGCAAACGTATAAACCCAGATTACAAACCTGATTGCAAGATAGATAGACAACTAAAAGTCCTTGCATAGGATAGGTAGCGGTTAGTCTTGAACCTTCCCTTGTGAGAACCTATCGAATTTACCGGCAAACAAGTGGGCAGCTCCGTCTTGAACTGTGTCATCTCAGCAGTAAACAAGACAATAGACTTCGCACAACGACTTCCACAACGAAGTTTTCGTTCTCACGGTTGTGTTCGTTTTGGCCATAAAACACACTTCCTGGTTCTGTAAGTATTTTGTCGAGAATTTCATTTTGTCAAATTCTCAAAGAAACGGCCCCACTTCATACTCACATAGGTGACTTTTATCCAATGGTATTTTTCTATACCAGCCTGGCTCACCAGTAAAAGTCATTAAAAGCTTAATGCTTAACTTTCCAAATTACCGCTGCATCATAAGAATAGGTAAGAGTTCACAAACTCCACGGTGATTATACTAGGTATACGCAATTAGGTTGTCTCATTGAACCTAGATCTTGGGATCTCCAGTCAGCTAGGTTGGATTTTTCTTCATGATACATTTTTTATGTTACAGGCTTTAATCCCATTCTCATCGATACTCTTTCAACTAACTTTCTAGTTAACCATTTGGTTAGCGCATCCGTAATATTGTCATTTGATTTTACATAGTCAATTGTGACAACCCCACTTAAAAGTAGTTTTCTAATGGTATTATGTTTACGATGTATATGTCTAGACTTACCATTATACATATGACTCTGTGACCTTCCTATTACCGATTGACTATCGCAATGGATACAAATAGCTTACATAAGTCTAGGCCATCTTGGAACATCTTCTAAAAATTGCCGTAGTCATTCGGCTTCTTCAGTTGCTTTATCTAAAGTAATGAATTCTGATTCTATTGTAGAACGTGCTAGACACGTCTATTTTGAAGATTTTCAAGATACTACTGCACCACCAAGTAGAAATACATATCAACCTGTAGACTTTGAGTCTTTCTTGTTCGATATCTAGTTTGCATCACAGTACCCTTCTAATACTGCTAGATATCTAGTGTAGTGCAGTCCCAGATCACGAGTATATCTCAAATAACGTAGCAATCTAATTATCGCTTTCCAGTGATCATGTCCTGGATTACTCGTGTATCGGCCCAGTCTACTTACTGAGTAAGCTATGCCAGGCCTTGTACAACTCATCAAGTATATTAGGTTCCCGATGACCTAAGAATATTCCAATTGGAAAACACTCTCTCCCCCATTCTTGGATAACTGAATACTCACATCCATTGGGATCCTTGTGACTTTAATGTTGGAATTGTTGAATTTTTTCTAAATCTTATCAACATAATGAGTTTGAGACAACGTAAGGCCATTCAATATTCTGGTGATCTGGATACCCAGAATCACATTAGCGCGACCCATATACTTCATGTCAAATTTTGAATTCAACATATCCTTAGTGGACTGGATAACCTTGTCGTTGTTTCCCACAATGAGCATATCATCAACGTAGAGACACAGGATGACATAACATTCATCAGTGTCTTTGACATATATATATTTGTCACATTCGTTGATTCGAAACCCATGAGACAATACTACATTGTCAAACTTCTCATGCCATTGTTTAGGAGTTTACTTTAGACCATACAAAGATCTAACTAGCCTACAGACTTTTTCTTTAGGCCTAGAAAAATTCTCAGGTTGTTCAATGTAGATTTTTTCATCTAAATCTCCATTTAAAAAAGCTGTCTTTACATCCATCTGATGTATCGCTAGATTTCATAATGTCGCAATAGTGGTTATCATACGAATTAAGGTTACCCTGGATACAAGAGAATAAGTATCAAAGTAATCTAGGCCTTCTTTTTGTCTGTATCCTTTGATAACAAGCCTAACTTTGTACTTATCTATTGATCTTTCTCCTTTCGTCTTTCTTTTGAAGATCCATTTGTAGCCCAAAGGCTTACTATCTTGTAGTAAATTCACTAGTTTCCACGTATGGTTTTGCAGTATGGAATCAATCTTGCTTTTAATCACTTCTTTCCAAAATGGAGCCTCAAGACAGCTCACAGCATCCTTGTACGTACGAGGCTCATTTTCTAACACGTAGGTTAGAAAATTTGAACCAAACGAGGTTAATTTCTTAGCCCGTTTGCTACGTCTTGACTCTATATCAACTTCTTCTTCTTGATCTCTACTGCTATCGCTAGTAGGATGCAAAGTCTGTTTTACTGAACTAGACTCTTTTATAGATCTATACGAAAATATGTGTTCAAAGAACGACACATTTTTAGATTCTATAACTGTATTCTTATGAATATCTGTTACTGCAGATTCATACACAAGAAATCGAAAAGCACTGCTATTTTGCGCATAACCGATGAATACACAATCAACGGTTTTTGGAGCTATCTTCTCCTTCTTAGGAGAAGGTATAGCTACCTTCGCAAGGCACCCCCATGTTCTTAAGTAATTATAGGTAGGCCTCCTACCCTTGAACAACTCATAAGGTATTTTGTCATTCTTCTTGCGAGGTACTAAATTCAAGAAGTGATTAGCGGTGAGAACCGCTTCATCCCACATGTTTAGAGGCAACCCAGAACTTACCAACATAGCATTCATTATATCTTTCAAGATATGATTTTTGCATTCAGCAGTCCCATTCTGCTGAGGTAAGTAAGGTGCAGTGGTTTGGTAGATAATTTTGTGCTCAGCACAATATCCACAAAATGGTGATTCATATTCACCACCTTGGTCACTTCTCAACACTTTAATCCTTTTGTTAAGTTGGTTTTCAATTTCATTCTTGTACAGAATAAATTTGTCTAAAGTTTCATCATTGCTCTTTAGCAAGTATACATAGCAGTACTTTGCACTATCATTAATAAACGTGATAAAGTACTTATTGGCACGAGGAGTCTGAACATATTTTAGATCACATATATCAGTGTGAATTAAATCCAGTGGCTCAGTGCTTCTTTCAACCAAGTGAAATAAAAATCTAGTTAACTTAACCTTCACACAAGTTTCACACTTGTGAGTTTTATCAATGTCAAAACTAAGTATGTGCTCCAAATTAATTAATCTACGCATAGAATCATAATTAACATTACCTTATCTACCATGCCACAAAATGGAAGACTCAAGCACATAAGTAACATGGAGATTTTATTTTATTAACAGTGGGAATAACATGCATTAAATTCATTTTGAATAAACCATTGGTCACATATCTTTTTTTCACATACATTTCTGCATTAGACAGTGTAATTTTATCTTCCTCAAAGACCATTCGAAACCCATGCTTACTCAACAAAGACCTAGATATCAGATTCTTTCGAATATCTGGCACATAGAGCACATTATTCAATGTTAGCTCTTTTTTGGATGTCATCTTGAGGATCACCTGGCCTTGCCCCAACACATCTGAAGTAGCTGAATTTTCTATATACAGCTTCTAACCATGGGCCCCTATCTCGAATATGTTAAACATTTGTCTGTCATAACAGACATGGTGAGTGACCCCTGTGTCTATCCACCATTCTTGTGGATTTGAATCTACCATGTTCACCTCAAAAATCACAGTCAAGAGATCAATATTTGAGACACCCTCAGTTGCCTCTGTCATATGAGCTTGGAGATTCTTCGGCTTCTTGCACTCTGAAGCACGATGCCCAAACTTATCACAGTTAAAACATTTTCCTTGAAATTTTTCCTTCTGCTTTTTGGCAATATGACCTCTTAGTCCTAGTTTGACTTTTTTGTCAAACCTTGTGTTGGCATGCCTGCCATGAACACTCTTTTTTGCTCTTGAAGAGTTTCCAACTTCTATCGCATTGGCCATGTTAGAGTTGGACCTAACACTCTTGGTTCTTGCTCAATTTTCTTCCTCAACATTAAACTTGAAGAATAGAGCCTCCAGAGTCATCTTTTTATTCTTGAATATAAGATAACTATTGAATTCCTTCCATGTTTCAGGAAGCTTGTGGATGACTGCAGCCACTAGAAAATGCTTCACTCAGTAACATCTCTTCTATTTTGATCTCATTGATCAAAATCTGAAACTCTTGGACTTGAACCGTCACAGGTTTTGAGTCCTTCATCACATAATCAAGAAATTAACCCACAATGAACTTCTTAAATTCGGCACCCTCAATTTTGTACTTTCGATCTAAGGACTCCAACAGTTCCTTAGTCGTTTTTACCTCATTGAAAACAGAGTACAATGAGTCATCTAGAGCATTCAGAACATAGTTCTTGCACAGATAGTCGGAATTCTTTCAATTATCAACCGCCATTAACTTTTGAGTGTCTGCACTCATCAGCAACTGGAGCTTCCTCCGTCAGGCATCTGGCCAGATTTAGAGTGGTGAAATAAAACACAATTTTCTGTTACCATCTCTTAAAGTGAGCTCCTCCTCTAAATTTTTCTGGCTTGTCCACATGAGACAACAGAACAGTAGGTACACCAGGCATAGGAGCGACTTATTTTTCATGAGCAACTTGCTTTTCAAGAGTACTTTGTTTTTCAGTTGACATACTTCCTGAAATAAGATCAATTCACATATTAGATCTTTACAATATCGACAATAAGAATAGATTGGCCATCTAAACTTAATTCCCTTAAACATAGTCCATCATGTGGCGGGGTTCTAGGGGGCACGCCCCCTAGTGGGGGTTCTAAGGGCCGTGCCCCCTAGCGGGGTTCCTAGGGGCAGCGCCCCTAGGCGGGAGTCTGAGGGTAGCGCCCTCAGTGGGGAGAATACAACGCCATAAGAAACATGCTTGGTAATTCAAAAAATATATATTTATTAACTTTCAACAACTATAATAAACAGAATTTACAGAAACAAAATTACAAAAAATAATATGAACAGAATATGCAAATCGAGTCCTATAAACGCAGTTTTTTTAAGAATGATTTACCGCCTACCGAGGGTATTATAGATTTTTCACCGGCGTCACTCTCACAGGATAAAACAGTTAACCCGAATGTTTGAACACCACCAAAAATCAGTTGCGAACATACCTCGTATGTCTTTCTCTCTCTTACACAGAACTTGCAATCTACCTGTATACTTTTCTCTCTTACCTCTATGCCTTGCTGTCTCTCCTCTTTAGAAAAGACTGTCTTATAAAGAATTTCTGTTATGGGGGTTACACCAGAATTCAATTTCCAATTGAATGGCCAATTGAATTAGCAATTAAATTCTGGTATTGAATCCAATTGAATTCTAGAATTCAATGGCCACTTGAATTTAGAATTACAATTGAATTAAGCCAGAAATGCCAATTGAATTCAGCCAAATGAATTCAGGAATTCCAACAGGAAGTGGGTCTAGTTAATGGATTTGTCTTAGCGGAGAATTGTGTTTCCGTGTCTCCTTTACCATTCACAAACAATACTGTCTTCTTTTCCTTCATAGAGGAATCTATGGTTTTTAATTTGTTTTCAGTTTTGCTGTATTTGAGATTGTTTTAGGGCTTAATATTAATATGGATAAAAATAATATTTGCATTAATTTTCATTTAGACACACTACGAAGGTTAGCCACTATCTTAGGTTGTGTGATTGTATACCTACCATTTAAGTACCTGTGGTTACCTTTGGGGGATGGTCCTAAGCATGAGTCTTCCTGGGATACTGTTTTACAAAAGATAGGGAAAAGTTTAGAGGGTTGGAAAAGAGATTTGATTTTTAGAGGAGAAATGTATACTTTAGTAAAATCTTTTTTGAGGAGGAAGATCTTTATTTCTTCCAATAACATTTCTTCCCTTAAATATTAAAATATTTTGTTTAAGATTTAAGTAGGAGAAGGTAAGAAAAATGAGAAAATAGTAAGGGATTTCTTGTGGGAAGGTTAGATAAGGGGAAGAATGTTCATTTGGTGAATTGGGGAGGTGGTTTCTTTTCCAAAGGAGAAGGGGTTTTGTTATATGTAATATTACCCCATTAAGCGTAATTGCAGAAAATAACATGAACATAATATGCAAATCGAGTTCTGCAAACGCAATTTTCTTAATAATGATTCACCGCCTACCGAGGATATTGTAGATTTTCACTGGCGTCACTTTTTCAGGATAAAACGGTTAACCCGAAAGTTTAAACATCACCAAAGATCAGCTACGAACGTACCTCGTCTCTCTCTCTCTCTCTCTCTCTCACTGAACTTGCAATCTACCTATATACTTTTCTCTCTTACCTCGGTGCCTTGCTGTCTCTTCTCTTCAGAAAAAACTGGCTTATAAAGAATTTCTGTCATGGGGGTTACATCGGAATTCAATTGCCAATTGAATTCTGGTATTGAATCCAATTGAATTCTAGAATTCAATGGCTACTTGAATTCCGAATTACAATTGAATTCAGCTAGAAATGCCAATTGAATTCAGCCAAATGAATTCAGGAATTCCAACAGGATGTGGGTCTAGTTAATTGATTTGTCTTAGCGGAGAATTGTGTTTTCGTGTCTCCTTTACCATTCACAAACAATACTGCCTTATTTTCCTTCATAGAGAAATCTATGGTTTTTAATTTGTTTCCAGTTTTGCAGTCTTTGAGATTGTTTTAGGGCTTAATATTAATATGGATAAAGATAATATTTGCATTAATATTCATTTAGACACACTACGAAGGTTAGCCACTATCTTAGGTTGTATAATTGCAAAACTACCATTTAAGTACTTGTGGTTACCTTTGGGGGATGATCCTAAGCATAAGTCTTCCTGGGCAACTGTTTTAGAAAAGATAGGGAAAAGTTTAGAGGGTTGGAAAGGAGATTTCATTTTCAGAGGAGAAATGTATACTTTAGTAAAATCTGTTTTGAGGAGGAAGATCTTTATTTCTTCCAATAACATTTATTCCCTTAAGCATTAAAACATTTTGTTTAAGGTTACCGTAGGATAAGGTAAGAAAAATGAGAAAATAATAAAGGATTTCTTGTGGGAAGGTTAGATGAGGGGAAGAATGTTCATTTGGTTAATTTGGGAGGTGGTTTCTTTTTCAAAGGCAAATGAGGTTTTGCTATATGCAATATTACCCCATTGAGCGTAATTGTAGAAAATAACATGAATAGAATATGCAAATCGAGTCCTCCAAACGAGTTTTCTTAAAAATTATTTACCTCATACCGAGGGTATTGTAGGTTTTCACCGGCGTCACTTTTTCAAGATAAAACGGTTAACCCGAATGTTTGAACACCACCAAAGATCGGTTACGAACGTACCTCGTCTGTCTTTCTCTCTCTCTCTCTCACATGAACTTTCAATCTGCCTGTATACTTTCCTCTCTTACCTCTGTGCCTTGTCGTTCTCCTCTTCCGAAAAGACTAGCTTATAAAGAATTTCTGTCATGGGGGTTACACCAGAATTCAATTACCAATTGAATGGCCAATTGAATTAGCAATTGAATTCTGGTATTGAATCCAATTAAATTCTAGAATTCAAAGGCCACTTAAATTCAGAATTACAATTGAATTCAACCAAAAATTCCAATTGAATTCAGCCAAATGAATTCAGGGATTCCAACAGGAAGTGGGTCTAGTTAATGGATTTGTCTTAGCGGAGAATTGTGTTTCTGTGTCTCCTTTACCATTCACAAACAATACTGTCTTCTTTTCCTTCATAGAGGAATCCATTGTTTTTAATTTTTTTCCAGTTTTGCAGTCTTTGAAATTGTTTTAGGGCATAATATTAATATGGATAAAAATAATATTTGCATTAATATTCATTTAGACATACTACGAAAGTTAGCCACTATCTTAGGTTGTGTGATTGCATACCTACCATTTAAGTACTTGTGATTACCTTTGGGGGATGGTCCTAAGCGTTAATCTTCATTGGCAACTATTTTAGAAAATATAAAGATAGGAAAAAGTTTAGAGGGTTGAAAAAGAGATTTGATTTTTATAGAAGAAATGCATACTTTAGTAAAATCTTTTTTGAGAAGGAAGATCTTTATTTCTTCCAATAACATTTCTTCCCTTAAGCATTAAAACATTTTGTTTAAGGTTACAGTAGGAGAAGGTAAGAAAAATGAGAAAATAATAAAGGATTTCTGGTGGGAAGGTTAGATGAGGGGAAGAATGTCCATTTGGTGAATTGGGGAGGTGGTTTCTTTTCAAAAAGCAAATGGGGTTTTGCTATATGCAATATTAACCCATTGAGCGTAATTGCAGAAAATAACATTAACAGAATATGCAAATCGAGTCCTGTAAATGCAGTTTTTTTAAGAATGATTCACCGCCTACCGAGGGTATTGTAGGTTTTTTACCGGCGTCACTTTTCCAGGATAAAACGGTTAACCCGGATGTTTGAACACTACCAAAGATCGGCTACGAACGTATCTCGTCTGTTTTTCTCTCTCTCACACTCAAAACTTGCACTCTGTCTGTATACTTTCCTCTCTTATCTCTGTGCCTTGCCGTCTCACCTCTTCAGAAAAGACTGGCTTATAAAGAATTTCTGTCATGGGGGTTATATCAAAATTCAATTGCCAATTGAATCGCCAATTGAATTTTCAATTGAATTTTGGTATTGAATCCAATTGAATTCTAGAATTCAATGGCCACTTGAATTTAGAATTACAATTGAATTCAGCCAGAAATGCCAATCGAATTCAGCCAAATGAATTCAGGAATTCCAACAGGATGTGGGTCTAGTTATTGGATTTGTCTTAGCGAAGAATTGTGTTTCCGTGTCTCCTTTACCATTCACAAACAATATTGTCTTATTTTCCTTCATAGAGGAATCTATGATTTTTAATTTGTTTCCAGTTTTGTAGTCTTTGAGATTGTTTTAGGGCTTAATATTAATATGGATAAAAGTAATATTTACATTAATATTCATTTAGACATACTACGAAGGTTAGCCACTATCTTAGGTTGTGTGATTGCATACCTACCATTTAAGTAACTGTGGTTACCTTTGGGGGATGGTCCTAAGTATGAGTCTTCCTAGGCTACTGTTTTAGAAAAGATAGGGAAAAGTTTAAAGGGTTGGAAAAGAGATTTGATTTTTAGAGGAGAAATGTATACTTTAGTAAAATCTTTTTTAAGGAGGAAGATCTTTATTTCTTCCAATCACATTTCTTCCCTTAAGCATTAAAACATTTTGTTTAAGGTTACAGTAGGAGAAGGTTAGAAATATGAGAAAATAATAAGGAATTTCTTATGGGAAGGTTAGATGAGGGGAAGAATGTTCATTGGGTGAATTGGGGAGGTGGTTTCTTTTTCAAAGGCAAAGGGGGTTTTGTTATATGCAATATTACCCCATTGAGCGTAATTGTAAAAAATAACATGAACAGAATATGCAAATCGAGTCCTGCAAACGCAATTTTCTTAAGATTGATTACCGCCTACCGAGGGTAATGTAGGTTTTCACCGGCGTCACCTTTTCAAGATAAAACGGTTAACCTAAATATTTGAACACCACCAAAGATTGATTACGAACGTACCTCGTCTGTCTTTTTCTCTATCTCTCTCTCTCAGAACTTGCAATCTGCCTGTATACTTTCCTCTCTTACCTCTGTGCCTTGTCGTCTCTCCTCTTAAAAAAAGACTGGCTTATAAAGAATTTCAGTCATGGGGGTTACACCAGAATTCAATTGCCAATTGAATGGCCAATTGAATTAGCAATTGAATTCTAGTATTGAATCCAATTGAATTCTAGAATTCAATGGCCACTTGAATTCAGAATTACAATTGAATTCAACCAGAAATGCCAATTGAATTCAGCCAAATGAATTCAGGAATTCCAACAAGAAGTGGGTCTAGTTAATGGATTTGTCTTAGCGGAGAATTGTGTTTATGTGTCTCCTTTACCATTCTCAAACAATACAGTCTTCTTTTCCTTCATCGAGGAATCTATGGTTCTTAATTTATTTCCAGTTTTGCAGTATTTGAGATTGTTTTAGGGCTTAATATTAATATGGATAAAAATAATATTTACATTAATATTCATTTAGACATACTACGAAGGTTAGCCACTATTTTAGGTTGTGTGATTACATACCTACCATTTAAGTACCTGTGGTTACCTTTGGGGGATGGTCCTAAGCAAGAGTCTTCTTGAGCTACTGTTTTAGAAAAGATAGGAAAAAATTTAGTGAGTTGGAAAAAAGATTTCATTTTTAGAGGAGAAATGTATACTTTAGTAAAATCTTTTTTGAGGAGGAAGATTTTTATTTCTTCCAATAACATTTATTCCCTTAAGCATTAAAACATTTTGTTTAAGGTTACAGTAGGAGAAGGTAGGAAAAATGAGAAAATAATAAAGGATTTCTTGTGCGAAGGTTAGATGAGGGGAAGAATTTTCATTTGGTGAATTGGGGAGGTGGTTTCTTTTCCAAAGACATATGGGGTTTTTCTATAAGCAATATTAACCCATTGAGCGTAATTGCAGAAAATAACATGAACAAAATATAGAAATCGAGTCCTGCAAACAAAGTTTTTTTAAGAATGATTCACCGCCTACCGAGGGTATTGTAGGTTTTTTACCGGCGTCACTTTTTCAGGATAAAACGGTTAACCCGAATGTTTGAACACTACCAAAGATCGGTTACGAACGTACCTCGTTCGTCTTTCTCTCTCTCTCACTCAGAACTTGCAATCTGCCTATATACTTTTCTCTCTTACCTCTGAACCTTGCCATCTCTTCTCTTCAGAAAAGACTGGTTTATAAAGAATTTCTGTCATGGGGGTTATACCAAAATTCAATTGCCAATTGAATCGCCAATTGAATTAGCAATTGAATTCTGGTATTGAATCCAATTGAATTCTAGAATTCAATGGCCACTTGAATTTAGAATTACAATTGAATTCAGCCAGAAATGCCAACTGACTTTAGCCAAATGAATTCAGGAATTTCAACAGGATGTGGGTCTAGTTATTGGATTTGTCTTAGTGGAGAATTGTGTTTTCGTGTCTCCTTTACTATTCACAAACAATACTGTCTTCTTTTCCTTCATAGAGGAATCTATGGTTTTTCATTTGTTTCCAGTTTTGCAGCCTTTGAGATTGTTTTAGGGCTCAATATTAATATGGATAAAAATAATATTTGCATTAATATTCATTTAGACATAGTACGAAAGTTAGCCACTATCTTAGGTTGTGTGATTGCATACCTACCATTTAAGTACCTGTGGTTACCTTTGGGGGATTGTCCTAAGCATAAGTCTTCCTGGGCTACTGTTTTAGAAAAGATAGGGAAACGTTTAGAGGGTTGGAAAAGAGATTTGATTTTTAGAGGATAAATGTATACTTTAGTAAAATCTTTTTTGAGGAGGAATATCTTTATTTCTTCCAATAACTTTTCTACCCTTAAGCATTAAAACATTTTGTTTTAGGTTAGAGTAGGAGAAGGTAAGAAAAAAGTGAAAATAATAAGGGATTTCTTGTGGAAAGGTTAGATGAGGGGAAGAATGTTCGTTTGGTGAATTGGGGAGGTGGTTTCTTTTTCAAAGGCAAAGGGGGTTTTGCTATATGCAATATTACCCCATTGAGCGTAATTGTAAAAAATAACATGAACAGAATATACAAACCGAGTCCTGCAAATACAGTTTTTTAAGAATGATTTACCGTCTATCGAGGGTATTGTAGGTTTTCACCGGCGTCACTTTTCCAACATAAAACGATTAACCCGAATATTTGAACACCACCAAAGATCGATTACGAACGTACCTCGTCTGTCTTTCTCTCTCTCTCTCTCAGAACTTGCAATCTGCATGTATACTTTCCTTTCTTACCTCTGTGCCTTGTCGTCTCTCCTCTTCAGAAAAGACTGGCTTATAAAGAATTTCTTTCATGGGGGTTGCACCAAAATTCAATTGCCAATTGAATGGCCAATTGAATTAGTAATTGAATTCTGGTATTGAATCCAATTGAATTCTAGAATTCAATGGCCACTTGAATTCAGAATTACAATTGAATTCAACCAGAAATGCCAGTTGTATTCAGCCAAATGAATTCAGGAATTCCAACAGGATGTGGGTCTACTTAATGGGTTTGTCTTAGCGAAGAATTGTGTTTCCGTCTCTCCTTTACCATTCACAAACAATACAGTCTTATTTTCCTTCATCGATGAATCTATGGTTTTTAATTTGTTTCCAGTTTTGCTGTCTTTGAGATTGTTTTAAGGCTTAATATTAATATGGATAAAAATAATATTTACGTTAATATTCATTTAGACATACTACGAAGGTTAGTCCCTATCTTAGGTTGTGTGATTACATACCTACCATTTAAGTACCTGTGGTTACCTTTGGGGGATGGTTCTAAGCATGAGTCTTCTTGGGCTACTGTTTTAGAAAAGATAGGGAAAAGTTTAGAGGGTTGGAAAGGTGATTTCATTTTTAGAGGAGAAATGTATACTTTAGTAAAATCTTTTTTGAGGAGGAAGATCTTTATTTCTTCCAATAACATTTATTCCCTTAAGCATTAAAACATTTTGTTTAAGGTTACCGTAGGATAAGGTAAGAAAAATGAGAAAATAATAAAGGATTTCTTGTGGGAAGGTTAGATGAGGGGAAGAATGTTCATTTGGTTAATTAGGGAGGTGGTTTCTTTTCCAAAGGCAAATGGGGTTTTGCTATATGCAATATTAACCCATTGAGCGTAATTGTAAAAAATAACATGAACAGAATATGCAAATCGAGTCCTGCAAACGCAGTTTTTTTAAGAATGATTCACCGCCTACTGAGGGTATTGTAGGTTTGTCATCGCGTCACTTTTTCAGGGTAAAACGGTTAACCCGAATGTTTGAACACTACCAAAGATCGGCTACGAACGTATCTCGTCTGTCTTTCTCTCTCTCTCACTCAAAAATTGCAATATGCCTGTATACTTTCCCCTCTTACCTCTGAGCCTTGCCCTCTCTTCTCTTCAGAAAAGACTGTCTTATAAAGAATTTCTGCCATAGGGGTTATACCAAAATTTAATTTCCAATTGAATCGCCAATTGAATTTTCAATTGAATTCTGGTATTGAATCCAATTGAATTCTAGAATTTAATGGCCACTTGAATTTAGAATTACAATTGAATTTAGCCAGAAATGCCAATTGACTTCAGTCAAATGAATTCAGGAATTCCAACAGGATGTGTGTCTAGTTATTGGATTTGACTTAGCGGAGAATTGTGTTTCCGTGTCTCCTTTACCATTCACAAACAATACTGTCTTCTTTTCCTTCATAGAGGAATCTATGATTTTTAATTTGTTTCCAGTTTTGCTGTCTTTGAGATTGTTTTAGGGTTTAATATTAACATGGATAAAAATAATATTTGCATTAATTTTCATTTAGACATACTACGTAGGTTAGCCACTATCTTAGGTTGTGTGATTGCATACCTACCATTTAAGTACCTGTGGTTACCTTTGGGGGATGGTCCTAAGCATGAGTCTTCCTAGGCTACTATTTTAGAAAAGATAGGGAAAAGTTTAGAGGGTTGGAAAAGAGATTTGATTTTTAGAAGAGAAATGTATACTTTAGTAAAATCGTTTTTGAGGAGGAATATCTTTATTTCTTCCAATAACATTTCTTCCCTTAAGCATTAAAACATTTTTTTTAAGGTTACAATAGGAGAAGGTAAGAAAAATGAGAAAATAATAAAGGATTTCTTGTGGAAAGGTTAGATGACGGGAAGAATGTTCATTTGGTGAATTGGGGAGGTGGTTTCTTTTCCAAAGGCAAAGGGGGTTTTGCCATATGCAATATTACCCCATTGAGCATAATTGTAAAAAATAACATGAACAGAATATGCAAATCGAGTCCTGTAAACACAATTTTCTTAAGAATGATTCACCGCCTACCGAGGGTCTTGTAGGTCTTTCACCGACGTTACTTTCTCAGGATAAAACGGTTAACTTGAATATTTGAACACCACCAAAGATCGGCTACGAACGTACCTCGTCTGTCTTTCTCTCTCTCACACAGAACTTGCAATCTGCCTGTATACTTTCCTCTCTTACCTATGTGCCTTGCTGTCTCTCCTCTTCAGAAAAGACTAGCTTTTAAAGAATTTCTGTTATGGAGGTTACACCAGAATTCAATTGCCAATTGAATGGCCAATTGAATTAGCCATCGAATTCTGGTATTGAATCCAATTGAATTCTAGAATTCAATGGCCACTTGAATTCAGAATTACAATTGAATTCAACCAGAAATGCTACTTGAATTCAGCTAAATAAATTCAGCTAAATGAATTCAGGAATTCCAACAGGAAGTGGGTCTACTTAATGGATTTGTCTTAGCGGAGAATTGTGTTTTCGTGTCTCCTTTACCATTCACAAACAATACTGTCTTCTTTTTCTTCATAGAGGAATCTATGATTTTTAATTTTTTTCCAGTTTTGCAGTTTTTGAGATTGTTTTAGGGCTTAATATTAATATGGATAAAAATAATATTTGCATTAATAATCATTTAGACATACTACGAAGGTTAGTCACTATCTTAGGTTGTGTCATTGCATACCTACCATTTAAGTACCTGTGGTTGCTTTTGGGGGATGGTCCTAAGTATGAGTCTTCCTGGGCTACTGTTTTAGAAAAGATAGGAAAAAGTTTAGAGGGTTGAAAAAAAGATTTGATTTTTAGAGGAGAAAGGTATACTTTAGTAAAATCTTTTTTGAGGAGGAAGATCTTTATTTCTTTCAATAACATTTATTCCCTTAAACATTAAAACATTTTGTTTAAGGTTACAGTAGGAGAAGGTAAGAAAAATGAGAAAATAAGAAAAATGAGAAAATAGTAAGGGATTTCTTGTGGGAAGGTTAGATGAGGGGAAGAATGTTCATTTGGTAAATTGGAGAGGTGGTTTCTTTTCCAAAGGCAAAGGGGGTTTTTCTATTCGTCGAAAATATTCTTATAGCTTACCATATGTTATGAAAGCTTGATGGAATATATTTAAAATGTCCACATGAATTATTCTTGATGATGATGACAAGTGGCAACAAAAGAGGTAGCGGTTATAAAAAGTTATACGCATGAAGTACACTTACCATTATGGGTGGTTATTTAGTAGTTACTGGGACACTTGGTATCGTAGAATTAATTCATACTTAGAATAATTGTGAAAAGTTAATAGTAGTTCTTGGTAATTTTTTGTGAAAGATTCTACAAATATGTATATGGTAATCAATGTAGAAGACACACTCAACTCGGTACAAGGCCTATCTTTTTCTTTTCTTTCTAGGAGTAGTTCGTAGTTTGTAGATCTGGTAACTAGTTTCGATCTCGATCAAATAATAAAATTTATTTTTATTGCTTTTGATTACCTATGTTGTCATCTTTTGGTAAAATCCTAAAACACAGCAAGGGACCCCGCACACAATCGCTTGATACGTTGAAGAATTTTCTCTTTCGAATGAGATCAATTTGTTTTTGGTTAACAAGTTTTAGCACGCACAGTGGTACACCGTACTAAATCAGAAGAAATTGTGAATAACCACAAAAATGGCCAATCTAAAGGCCTAGAGAGGCTCTCTGCACAAAAAAGATAGAAAGTGTTTGAAGTTTTCAACAATCCAAAAGTGTTGAAGTATTTCGCAATCTAACCGCCGAAGAGTAAGAGTTCGTGAGTGCAATAAGGGTTACAGTACAGAAGATTTGTAATTTTCCACCAGCGAGGGTACAACAAGCAGAACAACGAAAACTATCAATGGTCTCCATCACCACGGGTTATCAACAACAGGTATATTACTATCTCATTTATGAGATGTATCCTACCTTAATGAATCCTATCATCATAGGTTACCAATAATATATATATATATATATTATAATCATATTTTTGAGATGTATCATATCCCATTACAAGTTGATATCTGTAGTAGTGAGCAACCTAAATCACATGTTGATTTTTGTAAGATTGAACAATTTAAACCGCATATTGATTCTTGTAGGGTTGAAAAACCTATACCACAAGTTTAATAATCTTTAAAAAATGCTCACATAATTGGCCAACAAATAATGGCCTATAAGAAAGAAAAAATCAAAAGTATTCAAGATATGCATAATCCAAGCCTTCAAAAGACTGGGGGCAACTTCATAAGCCAATAATAGCTGAATTAAATTTTATTTTTTCAAAATACAACGCCAAAAAGTGGCGGCAAAAGAAAAAGAAAAAATTAATTAAATTCAAAAGAAGAATATTTCGTCTTTGCAAATCGATGGAAATAAAAAGAAAGAAGAAAATTTTCTACTAATATTTTCGATTGAAAAATTTCATGTTAAAGTTGGAATTATTCTAACTTGTTCCTAAACGGAGTTATAATAAAAAAAAAATTCGACAGAGTTTTTGATCAAATAACTTGCAAATAGGAAAATCGACGGAATAATATATATAGATTCTATCGAAGAATAATTTTTGTTTTTGTTGAGGGACACTGTATTTGGGGCTACACTTGACGAGGCTCACTCGTCTATTGAACTGACTTGCCTGTGAGGCTATATGGCCTTTTAGGTCTTTCAAAATCG
>JAOTRH010058980.1:0-18764 GCA_034768845.1 Heliamphora exappendiculata
ATATTTGTCAAGGAGGATTTCATGGAAAGGGATTCAATTTTTTGTTGATTGTAGTTCTTCACAAAAATTGGTTTTGTTGTATCCTGAAAATAACTTTGCTAGAACCCATTAGCAAACTTTCGCTAAAACCCATGTGGAAATAATTTATATTATAAAAAAAGTGTCTTTAGATGCGCTTTAAAGCATTTTGTTCATTATTTTTATAAAGGTGACCGAAGGTAGTAGTCGAATGTCAGCCAAATGGAGTGATTGGAGGTGGTGGTCAAAAGAAATAATTGGAAGTGAGGGCCGAAAATTAATGATGGTCTAAGATGGTGAAGAAAAAAAGATAAAATTAAAATTTATTTATAAAACATGTGAAAACATAATTTTTTTGTTTACAAAAATTTAGTAAATTTTAAAAAGTGTTTACATTTTTTTAAAAATAAAAATAATTATTAAATATATTTTTGTTTATAATTTATAAAAAATTTAAAAATAAAAATAATAAATAATAAAAATTTAAACGGGACCATAGTAAATGAGTTTTATTATTTTTTATTTATTAAAAGTAAATTATTCAATATTATTTTATTTAAAATATATTTTATTATATCATTAAATGAAAATACCGTAAATATTGACACACGGGAAATTACAAAATAATTTCTCAGCCACTGTTTGTTTGAATTATCTAGAAAGTCAGGTTTTTATATAAAAAAAATTATCTTTTAAGCCATGTTGTTTGATTTTTCTAAAAAATTAACTTGTTTTTTATTTTTTTTAAGAAAAAAAAACCTATACTGATCATACTAAAGTCACTAACTTCTTATTTAATACTCTCAACTTAAAAATCAATTTTAGTCTCAATAATAAAAAGATCCTGTCAAAATTCTAAATAGTACTATGCCTATGTTTGATCTAAATAGTACTATGCCTATGTTTGATATAGCTTTTTTTAAGAGATTTTTTGTTTAAAAACTTTTTAAAAAACTTACTTGTTTGGCTTCTGATGGTTTTTTTTACATATTTTTATATTTATTTTTTTACAAAAAAAAGTCAAAAAATCAAAAAACTTTCAAAAAAAAAATTAGTCCAAACACAAGCGTACAACTTAAAAGTAAAAAAAAAATATATATTTTTGATGTATCCAAAAAAAGTAAAAAGTAAAAGCATATAAGTCATTTTAATTAAAAAAATATCTTAAACACTCTAATGTATTTTTTCTTTTAAAGAAATATTAAATTTTTTGAAAGTTAAACTTTTTTAACATTCCAAAATAACTCTTTTTTTAAAAATCAAATTCAGTGGCACCAAAGGTATGATCTTGACAAGTATTTTTTTTTGTGACAGCAATGTCGAAGAGTTAAAAATACAAAAGAGGTAGAACTAAATCCACTCGAAAATAGTAATGATATCATGATTATTGGTTGGCATAGATTTTTCTCACTATAAAGGCTTTTGATTTAATATTGTTTATATCTTCTCCTCCTCCTCCATTATTAGCGTCACCTGCTGATTAAATAGGGCTATTTTTATTGTTCGAAATTAAAATAACAGATATCCATCTTTAATAGTGTAAATTTTGACATATAATACTTTATAATAATACATATATTACGTTCTCTTTTAAAAAAGAATGGATAGTGACATTAGAATAGACTAATTCTTTTTCATAATTACCTTATATGTAAACTCCCCATCATATTTTATCATTTTCAGCATTTATATCTCCAAGCAAACATACCCCCACATCAAATATTAGTTTCCCAAGTTTGTCTCGAAATAATTACCAAAAAAAATAGTTTTTTCTCAAAATGTTTTTGTCTCTTTCGCAATTATAAGTACAAAAGTTTATATCACGAGTATTATAAACAGAATCGTAACCCAATTGATCTTCATCAATAACGATATGGTATTATCTCTCACACACACACATATTTTATATATATATATATATATATATTCATGGTGATATCTTCTTTCTTCGAGAATTTAACTATTGCTTGAGATAACCAAAACAAATCGTGAGAATATGCATCAATGTACTACCAACCAAATCTCCTCCGATAACAGTTAATATCATGATGGAGTGAGAGCCAAGTAATCAGAGATAAAAAATGTGTAGAAGATTATATCTAAATTGTTTATCGTGCCTTTTATCTAATTCTCAATTCACGTGGCAGATACACTATGTCCAGACCGTTAAAGTCGTATCGCCCTAACTACTCCTGAAACTCACGCGTTATGCAAGACACGCTGCTGACTGGTCAAGTGGATCCAAAAAGCATCTAGGTTCCTCTTAGATTATTAAGATGACGTGACCATTCCCTCAAGTGAATGGTCGAATTTCACTTGATCAGCTCTCTCACGCTTACCAAGACGATGGGCCGACCTTTAATAAGCATGGGCCTTATCCCCCGACACCTATCAGTGGTCCCCTACTTTTGATTAGTGTGTCTCGAAGAGCACAGGGAGAAAGAATATATACAAGAGCATATTTCATCCCTTTTATGTGCACCTAAGTGGTCCCTAGTCTTTGATCAATATACCTCGATGTGCGTGATGGGAAATGACATTTGATTGATGGATTGCCCCTTCAGTGACCACGTGATTATAGTTGGTAGTACGACTGCTGAAATTCTCCAATGAGGCGATGTGGCTATGATTTTCGAGGGCAATTTACACCAACTTTTTCCCTACCTTTTCGCCACATGTCGATCATCATGTAATGGTTATTACCACCTCTATGTGCCTTTTTTGGACCGTATATGGAATTTATCCTAGGGCAATCTCAACCGTTGATACATGGGGCACTTATATTGGTTTTCAAACTGTTCCAATAGACATTACTTTCACCTTCAATAATCCCATCAAAAGAGAGAAATTTCGTTGGTTCCCCCCCCCCCCCCGGTCGACCAATGGAGCGTGAGGCATCTTCATCGCAATATCTCATCTTGAATTCGAGTAATTCATTGTTCCTTCCTTCTTGAGTCTTAGTGTCATTTATCTTTCATAATAAGATTGTATTTGTAACAAGCCATTTCATCTTTCCCCCTTCTTTTTATATTTAATTAGGGTTTTAGGTTTTTGAATTCTTCTTCCTCATTCAAAAATTGTTTATAAATCATCGTTGGCGGCCAAAACTCTATGTCTGGCGGTAGGAGATAAATCATTCTGTTAAGTGACTCCTACAAAGAGGTGGAATTCTCTTTGTTAGAGATCATAGAAAAGTATCTCCCTAATCTTCCCATCGTATGGAATTCATCCTCTACCTCTGCACTAATAGCTAATTACATCTTGCAAGCCAATCTTTCCTGCCCTCTTCTTTTAAATATTGTAAAATCTCACACTGTAATACCTCCACTTGCTCTTAGGGGCAAGAGTTTGGGATGAAGGTTCTCAAAAAGAACCTAGTTAGATTAAAGTGCCCCCGTCATGAACTTACTCTGCCTCCTCCCTTGAAAGGGGAAGAGTTGACCTCTTTGGAGGCCTTAGTGTCTAACCAAGCTCATCAGGAGGCCCTTATCCAATGTCCACGTTGTATTCTAGGTTGTTTCCATGTACCCTTTACAACCAATAACGTTCATTTATCTGTTAACTCTTCTGTACTAGGTCGTTTTCGGCTTTATTTTCAAATTCCTAACCTTGTTCGACTTAAAGCTCTCGCTCAAGATAAATGGGCTTGCTCTGACCTTCCCAGTGAGGTCCACTTATTTGCCGTGTGATCATGGGTTCGATTCCTATAAACGGTACCAGTTGATGGTGATATCTTCTAGATTGTCCTCTGAGAATCCAACTGTTGCCTGAGATAACTAAACAAACCGTTAAGATAGGTACAAGTGTGGTGCCGACCAAATTCCCTCTGACAACCAAGTCAGTATTGTGATGGAGTGAGAACCAAGGAACCAAAGAGAGAAAGTTTGTAGAAGATAAAATCTGAAATCTTTGTCATGCCTTTTATCTTATTCTCAGTCCACATGGAAAATTAACCATGTGAAAATTGTTAGGGCCGCACTGCCCTAATTACTTTTGAAACTCATGTGCCGTGCAAGACACGCATTGTTCCTGATCAAGACCATGACTGGTCAGGTGGCTCTGAATAGCAACTGGGTCCTTCCCAAGTTAGTAAGATGACGCGACCATTCACTGAGGTGAATGATTGGATTCCACCTGATCAACTCTCTCGCGTTGATCAAGAGGATGGGCCATGCTCATCATAGATTGGGCCTCTGGTTTGTGTCTGACCGTAGCAAAAATAATTATGTAAAATTTTATTTTAACTACTAACCATAGGATAGTAGATAACACCCGGATATCATCCACAGGGATTTGAATACGATTATGATTTATTTATAAATATTTGATTAATGATTTTTTTTAAGAAAAATGAGTTTGATTTGAACTATGATTCTAATTAAATTAAAAAATTAAGAAAGTCAAAAAATTAGAATTCAAATGAGAAGGGGGTTCTTAAGGGTTTAGAATCTTCTCTAACCAACAATTCTTAGTTTCATTCAAACTCTAGTTTATTTTTACTTGATTCAATTCAATCCTATCGTGACTACAAAACAGACAATGATTATCAAGAAGATAAGCTTGAATCCAAACCTTGCATACTCTATCTAAGTTTTTGGCATAGATCATCCGGAACGCGACCCGTCCTAACGAAGTATAGAGTATCTTACGTTCGAATACCAAAGCACAAATATAACAGTTGTATGATCTCGTTTTCACAATCACAGAAAATAAAAACGAAACTAGATAAATAAATTAAAAACTTGTTGATCAAAGTGCCAACATCTCAAACCATACAACAAATTGAATTCAAAATAAAGAATAAACAAACGAGTTTAAACTACTTCTAAAAATACCGATTAGGAATTCATCTGACATGGTTGTATACTAAAAATCATGAATTTTATTTAGTTTTAGTATTTAATTTTATTTTAATAAAATTATTTTTCATTTTATGAGAATCTTAATGAGTAATACATGCAATACTATTTATTTAATATTATGCATGAATATCCTTTATTCTATATAGTATTTAATCTGGTGTGTAGAGTATGGTTTATACATAGAAGATCGAATTATATGCTCTTGTAGAATATAAGTTTTTTTCACAGTTTATATGAAAATGGACAAACTATCGGTATGACTGTAGTATAGAGTTTTAGTTGGCATGTCTTGGTTACGAGAAATAGATAAATCGTCGTCTATTGTTTTGACTCACTGTACTAGTACACTTTGTGTGTATTGAACAAGACTACATTAGGGTAATTAATTTTATACTGATTATATAAATTAATTAACACCCAAGGTTATTATGAGTGCTTATACTCTTAATTCTGAAATAATTATTATTTTGCGTATATTTAATAATCGTTATTTTAATTAATTAAAGGGTGTGATCTTTTATGAGCCAATAGTCCCGGTGAGTTAGATAGCGGTATTAATTATATGGTGAATATTAATTATTAATAAAATTCATGTCCCGATTGTTCGAGGTTGATGATACATCATAAAGAAAGTTTATAAGTTTTGACTGGACCAAATCCTGCAAGTTGATTTAATTATCCGACAGTCAAATAAGTTAAATAAAAGGGCTTAAGGAATTTTAAAGATGCAGATTAAATTAAATTATCAGTAATTAAATTTAATTAACGAGTATCGAAAATCTTAATGTGGGGAGATGAGTTAAGCATTTGATAACATGAGTTCAATGCAAATTGGTGTTGAGATTATGGCTAAAAGTGTAAATACAGTTCTTTTGTTGTATGAACTGTAATTTAGTATTTTATGAAAATTACAAAAGCTGCTGCAAGATTTTCATAATTTACAAAAATTGTTGAGAGGTTTGCATATTTGCGAAAATCGCTGGATGGGTATCTGAGTTACACTAGACGTCTATGTCATAATTACTTCACAGGTCCTTGCTATAGTCTTATAAATATGTAGGTATACTGAACCAAATTCAAAAGTTCTCTTTCAAGACTAAGGTTGTCTAGGTTCTGTCGGTATCAGTTCTCAAAGGATCGTAGCCCACACTACCTTCAGGAATCGCATCGGGAATACAATAGAAGGTATGTTCGAAATTTCAACTCAGAGAATCAAAATTCGTAGTTAAAGAAACGACCGAAAGGTATTTATCTAAACTAACTGTGGTGGCACGTGTTTTTATTTTAGTCGTTCGACATCAAAAAGTTTTTATCTGTAGCATATTTTGGCATTTTTCTGTCCAATTTTATTTCATTCAAAAAATTGTATACAACTTAATGATTTTAGCAGTTTGCCTCCGACATCTTTATCTCTTAATAACAGAAAAACTTAGCCGCTCATGTTATGACTAAAAAGCATAAAAAGTTGAAGAAGTGCAAACACTCGAGTCTTCATCTTCAACTTCATAACACGTTTCGAGACTTCCAGATTGACCTCTTAACTTCTCTTAATCCTTTGTCTTCTAAAACCAAAGATATCATAATAATGAACCCAAGCCATCTATTTTTAAGTGAGCTTTCCACCAACAATTTCGGTCTCCATGTCCAACTTTACATGCATGCCCTGTCCGGACGCTGAACATTCCGTCCAGATGCTTTTATGCTTTGTCCGAAAGCTAGACTCTTCCGTCCGACGCACTTTTTTCTATCAATATTTTGTCCGAATCTTCGTGAGAATGTAATCATCACAAAAAAAAATTTCGTCCGGACGGCGCAACATTTATAAAAATTAATTTTCATTTTGTCGCTCTTCTCCGTTTTGTCCCGTTTTACACATTTTTCTCCTCTAAGCTACTCCCGATGTTATTGTTGACAAAAACACCACAAAATAATTTATTAAACATATTTTTAAGACTTAACATAACGCATTTTGCAGAATAGAATTGACATTTTTACGTATTAATCAACCTTGGGCCTTATCCCCACACACACACACACACACACACACACACACACACACACACACACACGTATAAAGTGCCAACTTTAACGTAAAATTTAAACTATCACTACTAGAAAATGAGTTTTTTGCGTTGGCTCTCTATCGTTGCAAATAATACTCATGTCGTCGCAAATGGATATTTGCATCGGCATTGCGACGGCAAATGGGGGAAGCAACTGCCCGAGTCGCAAAAAGATTTTTGCAACGGCACGTAGCCGTCGCAACCATTTACAATGGCACTTTTTTCTTTTAGCAACGGCGACGCAAATACTTATTAAAAATCATATTTTTGCCGTTGCAAATAGTAGCGACGGCTTGTATTCTTTTACCGACAGAAATAACCGACGCAAATACTATTTACAAACGTGTTTTTTGCAACAGCACGGTGCCGTCGCAAATTCCATTTTAAATATATACTCATTTGCCACAGCATGAAGGCCGTCGCAAAATCCTTCTTGCGACGGTTTAACTCCCGACACAAAAAAAAAATATAAAACTCTAGATTTTTTTTTCGCCATTGCAAATGTGTTTATGCCTTTTGCGACAAATAAGTACCGATGCAACATGTGTTTATAATAACTGTCTGTTACAAATATTATTGGTTTTAACGACACTAACAATTTCAATATAAAAAATAAAAATAAAAATAAAAATTTAACCATCGATTCACATCAAAACATTCATTCATTTATCTATAACAATATATCAAATGTTATCTCTTTATAACAACATTCATATTCGTTCAATCGCATACCAAAATATTTAAAAAGTACACATTTATCAAATACAAATCAAAACATATTAAAAAGTACACAAAATATACCTCAAAATAATATTTAAATTTCAACAAATACAACTCAAAATAAATCTTTCTTATTTCAATAAGTACAATCCAAAATAAATCTTTCTCAATCGCTAATTGCTTTGTCCTACCATCACTTAATCTTTCTCCTTCTCTAACACCTGAAAATCAATTAAAATTATTTTAAAACATGATAAATATTTAAATCATACAATACACGTATATATACATGAACAAATAAAATTAAGCTGCAGCATACATCACAATATCGCCAGGCAACATATCGGCTAACAGCTTCTCCAACTGTGTTAATCCCTTTACGAGGCCTTTCCAAACGGACATTAGGTTTTTTTGCTTTTTGAATAAATAATTGATAAACAGCTGGACACAATGATACTCCGTCTAATTCATACAATGGGTCCCTAGTATTCAAAAGCCTCTCGGCCAAATCATGTTTTGGAATACCATGAGATTAAGCAAATCAACATGTATCCCTACCTACAAGTATAAATATAATTTCTTCAAAATTTTGTTATATGTGCATGAAATGTGAATAATATAAAATGAGTTATTGTAAGAAATATTGACAATAATAACAATTGCCTTCATATTTTAAAATTTATTTCAAAATGCCTTCACCTAAAACATTCAATAACGCAACATTAAGAAAAATACTATCCCAATTTATTCAATTTTTTTTTGAAACTTTTAGTGCTAACACTTCTACAATAATCTTAAAAGATCACATAAGGAAAATTAATTAGTAGAGAATGATAATTCTATAGTGGGTACTTGTCAAGGAAAATCAATTAGTAAAGAATGATAATTCCATTTTGATACAAAAATATAATCTTTTTTAAAGAGTGTTTTCATTATCTATCATTAAATAGGTGTCAATTGTGTATACTAATAAATGCAAACTCAATTTCAAATTGTGTTATATTGTTCTTCTACCTGCTAATAGATGCATAGGATCAAGATTTTGAATTAGATGATTTGAAAGATGAATATTTAAAAGAGAAGATAATATTTAAGAATACAAGAATACATCTATTATGGTACAAGAGAAGTTCGTAGCACCCAAAAGAACTAATTGCAAAATTTTCAAGAATACAAGAATACATCCATTTGATAACATATAGACGAATGCAAAAAATCAATTCGTGAGACATGATCACCCTAATGAGAAAAAAGGGTTAAAAAAAGTAACCCGCGATAAGCAGGCGATTTTGGGATGGGTGCGCACTAGTTTGGGACACTATCATACAGATTTAAATAAACTTGTAATTCATGAAATCCAAATGAGAACTAACAGGAAGTATGTGCGAAAAAAAAACTCAACATCTGTCGAAAACAAAAGTAAATCTCGATCGAACTCTGCAATTTTACACTAAATGGAACATTTTCATAGCTGATAACTTGTAAACAATCAACAAGAAATTACATTTTGACCTGCACCCAGCCACTACACCCCCCAACAACACAAGAAAAACTAAACCCGATGAAAGCCGAAAACTCCCAATTTCTTTCAATTTCCAACAACTTTGATCGCCCAACATGAAAATGAGATTGCATGAGACGATCAGTTGCAACAAAGACTGAAAATCATGCATGAGTCAAGAAATGCTCAAAATGAAGATGAAAAATCAGCTGAAATTCAAACAAACGGAGAAAACCTCTTCGACCCATAAGATCGTATCAAGTATGATATATACAGAAGCAAACATACACAAGAGAAAGTTAACGTACTTCGATTTCGGATGAATTGCTTGCTGTTTCTCCAAAATGTGAAGAACAGAGCCCTAGATGTGGCCGAAATTGGTAAAGAACGAACAGAATGCGAGGGGCGCTAGGGTTTTCGGTGTGACCGAGGAAAATAGGAAGCGAACATGGTTAGTTACTTTGGGTTTGGTCAGCGACAATGAAATGCGACAGCGACGCTGGCAATGAAGTGCGACGGTGGCAACAAGGAGACCAGCGACGGTGGCAACAAGGAGACCAACGACGGTGCGGCGACAAGGGGATGCAACAACGGAACAGCGGTAGGGACTCAACGGTGGCGCGGCGGTGGTAGGAAGTGCGGCGGTGTCTCAGCGCTTGAAGGGAGAGGGGGGAGAGGGGAGAGAGAGGGAGTTAGCACAGGTTTGGGTTTGGGTTTGGGTTTGGGTTTGGGTATTGTAGAGGGAGCAACTTTTGGGTTTATTACGGTTTAATAATTTTTGTCTAATTAAAACTACATAGTTTTAGTTTTAAAATTTGTAAAACGACATAGTTGTTTTATTAGGGTTTATTAGTTCATCCTAAGTAAAATTAGGTAGTTTTAGTTTTCAGATTAATAAAATGAGGTAGTTTGATTTATGAGTTTTTGTGACGGGCATGTCGATGCAAAAGGGTTTTTTTGCGATGACACATTTGCCGTTATGAATAATTAGTTTTTTTTTTATGCGTCAGCCATGTTTGTTGTTTAAAAAAAATCTTTTTGCGTTAGCTATTCAGTTATTTGCATCGGCTACAATTGTTGTCTCAAAAAAAAAACTTCTTCATTAAAAAATGAGCCTACGCAAAAAAGTTCGAAGCAAAAAATACTCTTAGCGTCGGCAAATTGGCCGACGCAAAAAAACTCGAGTCAAAAGGCTCTTTTTCTAATAGTGTATTATAGTCCATCTCAAGTTCATCTCAATAATTTAAACCGTTAATTTCTTAAACTATTATGGTTCATCTCATGTTTATCTTAGTGACTTGAACCGTTCATCTTCTAGTGTTAATTGAGAAATTATTTATGCAGAAAATTAAATCAACCATGTATCATTAGCACATTATCTATACACATTTATCTTAAATAAAATAAATGATTTATTATGACAACCACACCACCATCCATCCAAATAATTGATAAGATATTGTGGCTATTGATATTTGTTCGATTTAATTTTTGGTATGGATAATTTTCTTAAGGAGCTTTATAAAATATAGGTATCAAATTACCGAGATATTTTGATATGGACATATAATGATCTAGTTTTATGGTGAAGTTTAAACTTTAAACTTTAGTGATTTAAACTTTATATAAGTTTAATTCTATTTTTTTAAACACTAGTAAATAACTCGTGCCTAAATACACTTTTTAATACAAAATTAATTTAATTTATTTAATTTTAATTTTAATTTTAATATAATTTTAAACTAATCGAATTATTTATTTTTCAAAAAAAAATCTATACACTAATCAAATTATTTCTCACAATATTATTGATATTTGTTCCGGTAACGAGTCACCCAAATTCAGCAAAAATAGCTTTTAACCTTCTAATATGAATCAAATAAAGAGAGTCCAAGAAGAGGGGAGGCGTGAGAAGCTGTCTGAGCCTTTAATTGAAGGAAAGAAAAATGTGAGTCATCCAATTAAAAGATACATGTCACGTTAAGTTATGTTAAAATGTAATAAAAATTGTTCCAATCCATAACAAGTCTCCCAAAGTTACCAGAAATAACTTTCGGTCATAGAATGAAGCAAACAATGTTTGTGGCGTGAAATGATATATGTGAGACCTGTTAATTACTGTGAGGTCTTATTTTTACCGACTTATTTTGAGATAAATTTTATATAATAAATAGTTATTTTACAAAAAAAAATTCAAATATTTAATTCTATTATAGACATTTATACCCTCATATATAATTGTGGTAAATGAATAGATATACACAAATATATACGAGTTATATAGATTTTATTTTAATAATAAGATATACATAGCGATTAATTCATATTTTTTGGTGAGCAGTTACATTCGTTAATATAGAATCTAGATATTATGGTGATTTATTATTTCATGTGTTATATAGTATAATAATTTTTCATGATCATTAATTCGGTTTTATTTCGCTCATTTAGCCAAAGATATGTTGTAATTTTATTCCATTTCAAAGAAAGATTCATAGATAATATGTTTTTGCCGCCTACATTAAATATATACGAGCATCTTATAATGTTATTGCAGAAAATGTGAATGTTGTTACAAAAAAAATCAGAATGTTGTTTAAGTAAATGAGAATGTTGTTGCAAGAAATGAGAATGTGTTAGTTCAATAGAAAATGAAAATATTGATACAGTAAATAAGAATGTTATTGCAGTTAATGAGAATATTGTTATAGAAAATAAGAATGTTAATACAATTTCTCACAGTTCCAATATTTATCATACCTAGGATTTCCAATGGGAATGAAGAATTTGCATCCGAAGAACTGAAATAATGAAATTCTTATGGAGATTTGAAATTAGTATAGAGTGGAATGAAAAATGTGTACTCATAGTCGTCGTCTTCGTCTTAATGGTCTAATTTTTTGAAGATATTTTTCTGGTGATTTTTGAAAAATTTTCACGTACCAATCTTCGATACCTACCACAAAAGTTGATATTCATTTTTCGGTTGTAATCTCATAGTACCGATTTCGGCTCTGTTTTGAAAAGATACCTTGTAATTTTATATTCAACTTTCACGGCAATATTACATTCATAATCGGGGCAATTTTGGTATATTGAGTAAAAAAAGATGACTTAGTTGGATGTTAGTTTTGTAAGTGGTACTTATTCCACAAAAAAAAAAAAAAGTAGTAAAAACAGAACTTGAGGTGAAATCGCCCTATATTTTTTTGGGTGGAAAAAAATTATGTATGTAAAGCATACATAAATGGTGCTAGGTGTCATTTTCTAGCGAGTGTGCACATGAAATGTGTGCTGGATGTTAAAAGGTGTCACATATATAAGTATAAATATATAGATACAGATATAATAGGGGAAGTTTGTATTCACTACGAACAGAAAAAAGAAAAAAACAGGAAAAATTAATTTGAGATCCTGTTTAATGGACTTATTTACAGATAAGTTCTAACTATTTTTTTACCTTTTCATAAAGTTTTATTTTCAAATTTATGATTATTCTTGCTAATATATCCCTATATTACTCACTATAAATAGATATAGCGCGCATATAGTTTTGGACATGTTATATATTTTTAATTGGATTGTAAAGTTTTTCTTTTTGGCATGATTGATTTATATATTCCAATAGTTACAGGAATTTGTGGTGATTCGTTCATTTTGGTATAATTTGTTTATTTTTTCAATTTTTCATGTTGCTACAAAAAATGAAGGATTTTTTTTTATTGGAAATAAGACACTACTTTGTTAGGAAATGAGATATTTTAAAATGACTCGTTTCATGAAAAAATGAGACATTCATTTTTTAACATATAAAGCATTCCATTAATTACATAAATGAGACGATGGATTTTAGAAACTGTATTTAGTTGAACATGTGTGATTAAAAATGAATGATCATTTTTTTTACATAAAATGATATTTTCATTAGATAAATGATACATTTTAATTACATGTAATAAATGTCTTAGTTTTTATGCACAAATGAGACCGTTTTAGTTGCACGTATGAATTGTCTTATTTATGCGTATTCGAGTAATGATTCTCCACTTCTCTTTATTATTGTATTTGAAATTTTCATCTTAATTTTTTCTCTCACTCAAACACACACACACTCTCTCTCCTCTCTCTCTCTCATAATAAATGTTTTATTTTTTCTGCACAAATGAAATATATATATTAATTATAGTGATTATATACATACTAGCTAGGTTTTCACCATCCATCAAAGTTTGTTGCGGCAACGATAACACAGGTGTGTGGTTTCAAAGTCATGAATGTATAATGATTCATGAATTGAAGGCATCATATGCATATAGAAAGTGCTATTGAAAAATAAAAACATTTTTTGAATAACAATTAGAAACAAAACTAATTAAATATTAGTTATAAGTTGGGACATATCCATAAACAAGTATTTTAAATAAGACCTGTACCCAAAACTTCAAAAGAGAGAAAAGGAAGGGCATGAGATGTTCTATCGAGAGAGAAAGAAAGAACACGGGTGAAAGGAATGATCGAGATAGAAGAAAAAAAATGAAAGTAAAAGAAGCAGATAATTATTATTATTGTATTTCTTGTGAGTATCACAATCTTAGTTTATTAAAATTATCATATTGCAATTTGACTTATTATTTGATTTGGGATCTCTATTGTTAAAGAATAATATAAATATTAATTTTATTCAATTTAGTATGTAGCATGTTTGGATTGTCTTAATTGAGGCCTATTATATGATAAAGTTAGTATACTTAGATATTAATATATCTTTTGATTCTTAATGTTTTCCAAATTAGGACTTTTTAGGCATTAAGTTAATGATTATAAGTGCGGAAATTTATTTTTGGAAGCTAAAATAAACTGGTGAGTTGTAAAAAATTAACTTATAAAAATGAATGTTGATATTGCCATTACACAACAAACAAACAATTGGGAATTTACGGACGAAATGTTAAGAGATAGTGCGACATAAAGACATTGAGAGTAATATGGAAAAAGTTCCCATTAGGCAACAACATAAGGGAGCGAATATGTGTAAAGCCAGCCAAGCATGACTATTCTAGGCTAGGCGGGCCACCAACCTTCTAATGATGTTGGTCCTACTGTGAATGGATTTGTCTCTAGCCTTTGTCTTCTCGGCACATTGGAACCACGCGAGTTTACCGAAGTATAGCACAGTTTACCAAAATTGGCATAGATTATGTGCTATTGATAGAATATGGTAAGCTTATCTTTCTCCATATAGAAATGTTACGGGCACATAAAGATGTAGGTAGAGAAAGCCTAAAAAAGTGAAGGCTGAGCTATAGGTCACGTGGCCTGCAATGAGTTGATGGTTAATTTGGCCTTTTCCTTGAGCAAAGCAAATCAACTCGCCTTTTTGTAATCCAAAAGTTGATCGAATCAGGCAGGCCTTTGCCTCGAAACGTCAAAAGAAATAGGTTGTCAAATTCTATTTTCACGACTATTTTGATAATATAGACTTGATTCCCATCCTCCTATTCCTTATATTAAGGAGTGGGATTCACCAAAAAATGACCATTCTTGTGATGGTACGAAAGACACGAACTCTGCAAATGTCCTACACCTTTTTTACTAATAAGAAAAAAAAACCTTAAATAGAGTCCTTTTTTTATTTTGTGCGCGCTTATGTAGCAAGTGTCTAACTCCATTGGTCGTAATCGACAAATAATTGGCTTTTGAAATTAAATTTTTAGTGGCTAAAATTATTAGTTAAATATTTGATACTTCGTTAGATGGCCAAGTCCTAGTTAAGGTATTAAAAGTTCAAAATACTAATAAATAAAATGATTAAATTAGGTTAAAGTAGAATTTTGCTTTATTATGCATTTTTATAATTGGTATTGGTAATAACTTGACGTTGGTATATTAATTCATATTTATTGTCAATTTGAATATGAGCAAGGGAAACACTATTCATTCTGAAGTAATTACTGAAGCAAATGATCGAAACCATTCCCTGAAGAGCAATTGGGGTAAAAATTTATGAAGTAAAGTGAGTTCAAACATCCACCATGATGTGCTCTATTGAATGTCTTGTTTTTTAACATATTTTTATAATTTGAATAATTTATTTTATGTTATTTATTAATTATATTACTCACGCAAAAAATTAAATTAATTAAATATTTATAACTATATGATCTGATTATATTTGTTTAATATTATTTTTATAAAATTATATTTATCATTAATTTGCTTTTCAATAAATGTGATCTATTTATAAAGCTCCTAATATCTGATTAATATAACTTTTTTAAATGAATGATCTACTTAATAAACACTACTAAATAAATAGTTTCAATCATAAAATATATAAAAAAGATAAAACAATTAAAAATCATAATGAGTATTAATAATATATGCATGCCACTATTCTAATTATTTTAGTTATAAAAGTGTAATTACTTTCTAGTTTTTATATTTTAAATCATAGATTTAAAAATATAATATCTCTTTATATATGAAATTTTGAATATTATATATGAAAATGTCATTGCATTTAATTTTTAATTTATAAACTATAAAATGTTACAATTTTTAATATGCATCTTTAAATTCTTATAAACAATAAAGTGGTTTAGATATATAAATTGTAAACTAGTAGATAGAACAATAAAAAAAATAATAAAATTACTTTTAATATAAACATTAGAGGGAGATAGACCTAAAGTGATGTGAGATACAGTATAAGAAAAAAATTAAAAAACGTGTTAGTAATTTTAAAATCTAAATATGTGAAATTTCTCATCACACGTATTTATACAATAATATTCTCATATATAATATATGATAAATTTTTTATACATTTTAAAATTTGAGTAGTACATATGTATGAGAAATTTCTCATAACACGTATATATATATGAGAATATTCTCATATAGTGATACATGAGAAATTTCTTATACATTTTGATATCTGAATATTAAAAGTTTTTCATAGTACGCATGTACGTGAAAACATTCTTACATAGTGATATATGATAAAATTTTCATACATTCTAAAATCTAAGTATGAAAAGTTTTCCATAACACTTATATATGAGAAGTTTCTTATACCATATATGTACATAAAAATATTATCGTGTAGTCATTTATGATAAGCTTTTCATATATATTTTGATAATTCCCCCAACCATGGTACCCTTAGATCCATCTCTCTCTCTCTCTCTCTCTCTCTGGTAAAGCTTGTGGTTCTGAGTTTAGGGTTCTATTTTACCTTTTCTGTAACTATTGTATCTTTGTTGTATCAAGATTTTGAATTCTTATTTTATAGGAACTAAAAATCACACGGGGGATGAAAATTGGTTGTTATTTATTTAATCTTTTTAATTCTTTATTCGTATTCATCACCATCTCAGTGATGTCGGCCTATCCAAAAGTAACTATTTATCGCCATCTGTGCGATGTCGGCCCATCTACCTTAATAACAAGTTATGCTCCTTCACCTTCTTCTCCACTCTCTTCTATGATCTATTCTTTAACACCTTCTCCGCCAACACCGCACACTGAGAATATTCTCACTGGTAAAAAATACTGAGAACATTCTTAGTGGTTCGACGTTCGGGGTACACATGGGTCGGTTTATTCGATTCCATACTAAATTTAAAGCCGAACTAATTTTTATCGATTCTAATTTTTTGGACCAAGAACCAACTCAATTATATTATAGAATTAAACCAAACTAAACCAATAAAAATCGGGTTGGTTCTTTTTAAAACTACGGTTCCATGAATTTTAAAAATTACTTTGCGTGTATGAAAAAAATCACTATATATAAGTTTTAAAATTTTGAAATGAATAATAAATAAAAGTTAAGACTCATACATTATAATAAAAATATAAAATAAAAGTTTAAATAATTATTTTATAATCTATTCAGTAAAATAAATAACAAATATATAATAAAAAAAACTTATAGAAATAAATGACATATAATAAATAAATAACAATTAATAATAATTATCTACTCTAATGACTATTTTTTTCTAATTTGTAAATGTAGAAATTTTTTTATTTTTTCTATATGAATCTCATAATAATTATATATGCAATATAATGGTTATATTTTTTATTTATTTTTTATTTTTTTAATGGTTCTAAACTAACATAGGAATCGAATCAATATTATTGGTTTGCCATTTTTGGGATCTATGACCAAACCAATTACTTGTAAAAACCGAATCAACCCAATCCATAGAGGTCAGATTGGTTTAATTTTCAAGTTTCTCTGGTCTCTTGTGCACCTCAATTCGACGTCGAGCGAGCTACCTTTACTATACTATTATCTCACTATTCGCTTAAGTGATCTCTCTCGTTCCACCTCAGCAACAAGTTATGTTCATTCACCATCTTTTACGACCTCTTTCTCAACACCTCCACCAACGCCGTCCACTGAGAATATTCTTACTGGTAAAAAATACTAAGAACATTATAAGTGGTTTGACGCCGCACGAGCTACCTTAACTCCACTATTATCTCTCACTTTTCGCTTGAATGGTCTCTATTGTTTCACATCGGCAACAAGTTATGCTCTTCAACCCTCCTCTACGACCTCTTTCTCAACGCCTTCTCCGCCAACGCCACCCATTGAGACCATTCTCATTGATAAAAAATACTGAGAACATTCTCAGTGGTTCGACGCTGCGCAAGCTACCTCAACTCCACAATAATCTCTTACTCTTCACTCGAGTGGTCTATCTCGTTCCACATCGGCAACAAGTTATGCTCCTCCATCCTCATCTCCACTCTCTTCTACGAATTTTTCCTTAACACCTTCTCCTCCAGCGCCGCTTACTGAAAACATTCTCACTGATAAAAATCACTGAGAACATTCTCAATGGTTAATCACATATAGTATTAAAAGTTTTTTATAAGAGATATGTATATAAAAATAATCTCATATAGTGATATATGAGAACCTTTTAATATATTTTAAAAATTGAGTATGAGAAACTTCTCACATGAGGTATGTATATAAGAATATTCATATATAATAATATATGAGAAATTTTTTATATATTTTGAAATATGAATATGAAAAATTTTGCATAACAAATATATATATTGATATATAAAAAACGTTTGATATATTTCGAAATCTGAGTATGAGAAATTTATCACAACACACACATATATATATGCGAATATTCTTAAATAGTGATATATGATAAATTTCTTATCCATTAATATTTTGGTTATTTTTTCATGAAAAAATAAAAATTATTTTAAAATCTAGTATGAGAAACTTTTTATACATTTTTTTTTCAATTTTGCTGTTATTAATTATGAGAAAATGAATACTTATAAATGAAAATTTTTTCAAAATAAAAAATTTTCAATATAGTCATGTATGAAAAAAAATATCTCATATTTTTCACATTTATATTTCTAAACACAACAGTATAATAATTTATTGAAGATATATAGTATGAGGAGCTTCTCATACCTTGATGCGGGGCATAAGAAATCTTTTATATATGAACACTCATGTATTGAAAAAAATTAATTACATCAATATGTTTTGTTATTTTTTAAAGAAAAATAAAAAATATTTTAAAATTTAGTATGAGAAACTTATTT
>JAOTRH010059001.1:0-18760 GCA_034768845.1 Heliamphora exappendiculata
TTCCTTCTAATGGCAGGTACATAAAGACAATATCTCAATATTAAAATCCGATCTCTACCAAAACTGAGAGTGACATCTCCTACTGTAACTGCTGTTACCTTTGTATTATTGCCCATATGTAGGTAAATCTCCCAATCACTAAGTTGTCGGGTTTCATGGAACCCCTGCAATGAATTGCAGACATGATTAGTGGCTCCCGTATCTACACACCAGTTACCGGTAGATAACACCGCTAAACATGTTTTCACAACTAGTGAACAGAAATTATCCTGTTTGTTCTGCCTTCTGAGAAATACTGAACATAGTTTTTTCCAGTGCGGGGTCTGGTTGCAGTGAAAACATCTGCCTTTTGGCCTTTTCACACCAATCCGTAGCCCACTAACTACCCTGGAAAACGTGTCTTCCTGTTTCTGAACATTTTTCTTCTTCATGCCTTTCGGCCCCGAGGAAGAATCTTTTTCTGAAACAGACGCATTTCCTGGTATTGAAGGAATACCATTTGTAGTTAAAGTTATATCCAAATTACATTTCCAGTCAACAAAATATGGTCCCGTAAGTTTGTTTTCTTTGAGTATTGAAGCGAGTGGGTTGAAATCCATTTTAATCCTGAGAATTACATAATTAAAAAACCGTTAATTATGATGAGCAAAACTTTGAATTTATTTTAATTTGGTTCCCTCTACCATTTTAAAATTAATTCGCCAGCAGCCTAGTAACCCGAGAATAGCATGTCACGTTGGATGGACGTCTACTATCCTTCATAAGATCAGACATGCCAATTCTTTTTAATTTTACTATCTAGGCAACTGACCATGCCAAGTAAAATTAAATAACTGACATAGTTTCAGTCCAGTATATAATAGTAGTGACTCAGTCAGAGAGGATAGTATTATATACAGTTAAGTGTTAACCATCACCTAATCCCAAATTAGTCGATTCGCAATGAACCTTCCAGTTGGAGAAGTGATCCACACTAACAATTATCCAGAATTATTTCTAAAAGAGGTTTGTACTGACGATACCGCAATTAATCTGTCCGTTGGGGAGGAAGGCTTTACTGCCGACACGCAGGGTTTAATTGCATCGCCTACAAACTGGTAATAGAGACCGCGGAATTTATCTGTGAATAAATTTTCTCTCCCACTTAGATTTTTAAAATATTTTTGAGAGTTATAAAAATCTATTTAATTAAAATAAATTTATTAATTTCGAAAGTCACACGATCTGAGAGAATCAAACATCTTTCCGTGTACACGATTCCAAAGATTCTAGTTTATCAAACTATCTTTCGAAAGTCACACGATCTGAAAGAATCAAACATCTTTCCGCGTGTAAGATTCTAAACATCTTTCTAGTTTATCAAATCATCTTTTCGTGTTTAAATGCGTAACAAATAAAATTTGATAAATGCACAGTTTTTCCTCCAGCTTTTCAGCTAAGGGAGTGATTAAAGGTATTTATTTATTTTATTTTCCATTCTATATTTTTAAAAAAATAATAATTTATTTTTATTAAACAATTTTTTTATTTAATTAATTTAAAATTCGGAATTAATTCTCACGTTTTTCAAAGAAAAAAATCATCTTAAACGTGATATTTTGTCAAAAATAAAATATCTAAAGTTTTTTCATTTAATTAAAATTAATTTAAAAAAATTTTATTTTATTTTTCATTACAAAATATTTTAATTAAATCGAATATTCGAATTAATTAAATTAACAGGATAAATAAAATTAATATTTATTATCCACGCAGTTAATATATAAAAATAAATTAAATGCAAGATAAATATAAATCCCGGTTTTATGATCGATTTAAAACTCTAAAGAGTTTCAGTCTCCTGTTAAGATAAGCTTCCAGTGTCCAAATTGCATTAGGACTCTCGGTTGTTTGGAAAATTATGAAATCCTTGCTGTGTTTGAACTGAAGCACTAATCCCAAATCAACCGAAATAGTGCACTTGGGATTTGCTTCAAACCCGACGCCTGAGCTTCTGTTTCGGTTTAGATACTGCCGGTTTTTGCTTGGATTGGGCGCTGCAATATGCTTTTGGAAAAACAACCGGCGCTACACTGCTGAAAAATCCAATCAAAACCCGCCCCACACAGCGCTGGAATTGCTCCAAACTGGGACTCCAAAATTTCCTCCCGTAGCACCGTGTTTGGCGCTGAAATAGTGCTGCTGATTAGGATGGAAAATTGCTCCGAACAGTGTTTGCAAAGCCGCCGCTGCCAGTGCCTCGTTTGGCTGAAAAAACTGCTTTTTCCGTTGACTAACCAAACACGCATGCCGTGTTGCGCCTGTTTGCTTGCGAAAAACCGTCTGGAATTGCTTTTTCATGATTGGCGCTGAATGGCCCTGCTGCGTTTGTTGTGCGCGCTTGGGAATAGCGCCCTGTTTGGCGCCTGGATTTCCGGTCCATTGTTGATAGCACCCACTTTTTGGGAAAACAAAAAAGCTTTTTCGAAATCACCGTGTGGAAAACAGTGTTGCGCTGCTGTGTTGTGCCCCGGCGGCTTGCTTGTTGCTTGATTGCCGCAGCCTTTTCCTCTTCAAAACAGTTTCGGAATTGCTTTGTTTTTTATTTTTGAAAACAGCCATGATCACCAACAAAAATCCCAAGCGCCACCGCCGCGTGTTCTTGTTTCTTCTACTTGTTCTTCAATTCTTCTTCGTTCTTCTTATTTTTTGTTTAAAAATAAAAATTAAAAAATTAGATACCAAAAAATAATAATTTTTACATTAATCCTATACATCCGTAGAGTTTACAATCAATTAATCTATCACGGTCAACTCCCGTGATTAAAAAAATAATTAAATCATCATTCACGCATTCAATCAAATATAAAAATAAATGATGATCATAAAATCAAAATTAGAACATCTGCAAAATAAAGTTAGCACAGTTCTAAATTTACCCGGCCCCGATAACCGTAAACAAAAAATAAAACGGTTCTGATACCAATTTGTTGGAGGCAATACTACCAAGATTTTTATTTTTTGTAAAATAATTTTCGATAAAAAATTAACTGGGCAGGCAAACGCCGAAACGGACTCCAGATAAAATTTTTGACGAAGAACGATCAAAATAAAACCCGTGCAATCAAAGTTAATTTAGAAAAATACCTCATATAGATCTAATCTTCAACTACGACTTGATTCCGAGTTGAAACACCTGTCAGATCTTCTACCGCATTCTCTTATGCAATCTTCAAACGTAGTGTGGGTTACGATCCTCCGAGAACTTGTGCCGGCAGAACCCCGATATATTTTTTAAGTCTTGAAAGACAAAAATAATATATCAAGAATGATATAAATAAATCAAAATTGGTTCAGCCTACTCGTATATATATAGGGTCACAGTAGTTTTGTTGTTGTGACTCCATATAGAACTTGTCTTTACTTCGCAGGCCCTAAGAGATGGTCATAGAGTAATGGGTATAAGTTTATAGTTGTTACCTTTGTTTGTATGTGTGGCAGAGTCAGTATATAAGATTTTATTTTATCTCTTTCTCCTCGGCTGTGTGGCCCGAGTGGAGCATACTGTTTTATTACAGCTTATCGTTTTATTTTCCTCGGTTGTGTATTATGAGTGGAAAAATAACGTTTTATTCCCGGTTGTGTGATCCGGGTGAAAAATCTTGTTTTAACTACGATTTTTCCCTAAACTGTGACATGATATCTATACTGTTGATATGCATGCTCTTAAGGTTGGAAATGAGGGCTTTTATGAAGTAAAACATTTTTTAGGCTTGTGTTGGCCTAATGAAAAACTTGTGATTTTTTAGAATTTTTTTTTTTTGACTCCTGTGATTGAGTCTATGTGCTTATAATAGCATAACCTGTTTTACAGTTTTATATACTGTTTCTATTGGGTTTCGGCTCACGGTGTGAGATTTTGTTGTAATACTTTTTCATGTGGACGTGGACTTGTAGAGTGACTTTTGATATTACGTGTGTAATCCCAAGAGGGGGGTAAATTGGGTATTTTAAAATTTTTTAGATAAAAATATTTAATACAAGTGTATATCCTTTAAAATATCACTTTATTTAATTCACAAGTAAATTTGTATTAAACCTATAACCAAAACCTTGTGTTGAAAATGTTTAAGAATAAGTGTGGACAAAGATTAAATTTCTTGTTTGAATAAGTACAACACTTTAACAATTTATAGCTTTCAAGTTTAATAAAAATTTTATGTCACTTCTAGATTAAGATACAACACTATTCCTTTCAAAGTGAATAGAAAGAACAAAAAATTTTAGTTTTAAGATATGAGGAATGTACACTTTTAATCAATTTTTGTTAATTAATTACAACCCTCTTCTAATAACATATAAGAGTAGGTTTCAAGTTTAACTTGCAAGAATGTTTTAACTTATCCAAAATCTTCTCGTAAACTACATTTAATTCTCACTATAACTTTTTATAAGACAAATATTTGAGTGCACAAAAATTCCCTCTTTTTAGGATGTATTTAAACACAAATATAAGAACAAATAAAGAACAAGTAATCAAATGCAAAAGTGTGTGTGTGTGGTTTAACAAGAAACAAGATAATGAAGAAAGTAAAGCAAGAGATAAGAACACCACGATTTTTACAAGGATCGGCGCAACGGCCTACGTCCTTGCCTCAAGCCAATTGCTATGAAGATTTCACTACCTTTTCTTCAATTGGTGGAGGAGCCGCTCTCCTTAGTCAATGCGGAGTAGCTTCTACTTCAGAATGTACCATTCTCAAGTTAACCCAATCCTTGTAGGCAGATTAGCCTCTTTTTGAGAATCACCTTTCTCAGTCACAAGTATGAAACAAGAATAATAAGGGTGTACAAAGAATGCTCTTCAAATGAGCAAAAAAGTACAACAATGAAACTCTAACTCACTTCTCAAGAAATGGAACAATGAAACTCAATGAGAATCTAAATGATTTTTCTCTCAAAATGTGTATAAAGAACTCAAGAATTGAAGAGAAAAGATGTAGTAAACAAGAGAGAATGTTTGAGAGGATTGAGTGAGTAAAACTATGGCTCAAACCCTCTATTTATAGGCTCCAATTTCTGACTAGCCGTTGGGCTCAATATAGAAATGTCAAAGTAGCCGTTTTCAAAATTTTTCAAAATTTAAACCTGTTCGGTCGACTGAAGAGACTCATTCGGTCGACTGAACCAAGCTTCGGTCGACAAACCTATAGGTTCGATCGACTGAACTTATGCAAATCTGAAAACCTATTTTTGGAAGCCTGTTCAGTCGACTGGCCATAGAACTTCAGTCGATTGAACATGTGAAAAACCAGAATTCAATATTTCCAAAAAGGTATTGATCACTGTTTGACTTTAAAAAAATTATTTTATGACTTTTTAGAATTCCTATGAGCTTTAAAGAAAAATTTCAAGAGAAAATGAATGTACAAAAGGATCCTAAAAGAATTACAACTTGTTCTTCATTCTTCAATCCTTCAATGTCTTGACTCCACAAAAACTTGTCACCAAAGATCTTGATTTTAGATTTTTGCGTCATAGCTTCCATTTTGTATATGGAATGGTTCTAATCATGTATGTCCTTAAATGAATCTCAATTTGCACAATTTAGATATATAAGTTTGTTATCATCAAAATCGGTTATTGAAGTCTTGCTAGTCCAACAATCTCTCCTTTTTTGATGATGACAAACATATAGAAAAAATAATGTAGAAAAGCTTTAAATAAAGTTTCCCCTATCAATAAGCATGAGTAATAGTGTTTGAGTGTTGAAAAACTCCCCCTTACCGTATGCATATATTTTGAAGATATGAAGTTCATTTCAATAAGTCATATAGATAACCATGAGCACAATAAGCATAAACCAAGCATAATGAAATTCAAGCAATAAAAAAAACTAAGCATAATAAGCATGATAAAGTGTAACACAATAAAAATACAAATGAGAGTAGCATGAGTAGCATTAGTACAATATCCAAACATAATAAAATTCTCTAATGCTCTCCAAACTAATGCTTTCCAAAAGCTTTCCTTTTAGCTCACATAGTTCTCCTCCTTTTGGCATGATCAAAAAATAGGGCTAGAATCATCTTTATCGCCATCACCATCATCAGCATCATCACCCTCATCTGTAGAAGAAGGTACTCCCATAGCCTCTTCAAGTTTAGCAATGCGAGAGCCAAGCTTGTTAAGCTTCTTGTCAAGGCGATTTGAGAAAGAGTGAACTAATTGCTTTAGGAATGAGCGTGTAACAGAAGCAGTATCATCAGAAGGAGAGGTAGAAATAGGCTGAGGTGCTGTGGGTGAAGTAAGTGGAGCATCATTAGCTTCCTCTTCACTATCTTGAACAACTTGAGGGGCTTGCCTTTGATGTTTGGGTGCCCACTGTCCATTCTCAAGTTTATAACCCATTTGTTTTACAGTGGTGGCGATGAGAAAATCAAAATTTTTTAGGAGTTAAAAATTAGAAGGAGATGAGGCGAAGCCAAAGGATTCAAATAGAGGTGTGAGAAAACCCCCATATGGTAGAATCTGGCGTTTGGAGCTCTCTTTGGCAAGAATCCATTGGCAGATGAGAGATGGAAGGTCAATGCGTATTTTTTTGTAAATGCACCATAAGATAAAGCAGTCAAGATAAGAAATGTAGGTGCGAGACCCACTACGAGGCAATACATTATAGGTAATGATGAGATGCAAGATTTTGGCCTCGAGTGTGAGTTGTGAGTAGGACGGGAGGATGGCAAAATTGAGTGGGGTTTTAGTCATAACCAAGGGTAAAAAAGTTTCAGGAGTAAAGTCATGAGCCATGATCCATGACTGAGATGAGATTTGTGGACATCTAAAATTTTCTCTTTCCATTCCAAAAAGATTAGTTATCTCCTTATCAGAAAATTTATACGTTTTTCCATAGAGATAAGTGGTGAAGTGAATGTAACGATCTCTTGGATTTGGGAACAGGTTTTGAGCAAGATTTTCATAAAATAATTTTTTAATTTGAGGGTACATAACCTTCGGTTGATAGAAAATGTAGGGCCCCCAACCAATGTGATTAAAAAGACGAATGATACGAGGAAAGTAGGAATCGATGAATCGCATATTGAGAATCTTACCAAAAATTGGATCAAGAGATTGTAAATGATGCTTGTAGAGGATTTCGAATTTACTTGAATTGAACCATTGGTCCTCGTCGGTTGAATCATTTCTAGCAATTGATTTTCTCTTTCCTCCTCTAACCCTAGGTGCCATTTATGAGGGATTTGAGAGAAAATGAAAATCTAGGGTTTTGAGAGAGTGAGATATGATGTGAGAGAGAGGAGAAATGTAGTGTTTTAGAGGTGAAATGGTGGTGATGAAATAGGGATGTTGAGTTAGAGCCTTTAGAGAAAAAGGAAGTAAATTTTAGGCCCTAGGAAGGAGAAGCCGAGAGGTGTTAAAATAGAAAATGCAGAACATAAACCGTTCGGCTGTGCAGTTTTTCAAAAAACCCTATCGTTTGGTCGACTGAACTGGTATGTTCGATCGACTGAACTTAGAAAAAGTGGTTCGGTCGACTGAAAAAGGTGCCTCAGTCGACTGAACAGTGCTTGTTTTTGTTTTCCAGTAGCTTTCTACAATTCTTTTTAAGAACTTCTTTTAAAATTTGGGCTTAATATTTTAAGGCTATTCACATAATAATTAAGTCAATTTATATTGACCATACATCAATCACTTCATAAACAGGCATCCGACAATTGATATTGAACATGCATCAATTGACATTGAACCAAGTTAATTTTGGAAATACTTTATGAATCAGAATTAAACAACTTCACAAACATGCATCAATCCCAATTCTCATCTAATAATGATAAAACGATCTTCATTAAGAGGTTTAGTAAAGATATCAGCCCATTGTTTACTAGTACTCACAAATTCCAAGAATATATCACCTTTTTTAGCATGATCACGAAGAAAATTATGACGAATTTCTTTATGTTTTGTTCGTGAATGCAAAATAGGATTTTTAGATATGTTTATAGCACTTGTGTTATCACACTTGATTGGTACAACATCATATTTTAATTAGAAATCATTAAGTTGTTGTTTCATATATAATATTTGTGCACAACAACTACCTGCAACCATATTCAGCTTCAGCGGTAGATAAAGTTATAGAATTTTGTTTCTTTGAAAACCAAGAGACAAGTGATTTTCCTAAGAAATGACATGTGCCACTAGTGCTTTTACGGTCTATTGTGCAACCAGCAAGTGCAACCAGCAAAGTCCGCATCAAAATAACTTATCATTTCAAAAGATGTAAACTTAGGATACCATAACCCTATATCTATTGTGCCAACCAAATATCTCAATATTCTTTTTACAGCAATTAAATGAGATTCTTTGGGACATACTTGATAACATACACACATACATACACTAAACATTATATCAGGCCTACTTGTAGTTAAATAAAGTAAACTACCAATCATACCTCGGTAGAGCTTAGTGTTTACCAATTTTCCTTGCTCGTTTTTGTCAAGTTTAGTTAAGGGACTCATTGGAGTTCCCAAAACTTTTCCATTCTCCATTTGGAAGCGCTTGAGCAGCTCATGTATGTATTTTGATTGGTTAATCAAATTTCCATTCTTTGCTTATTTAATTTGTAAGCCAAGAAAGAATGAGAGCTCTCCCATCATGCTCATCTCAAATTTCTTTTGCATGCAAGTAAAAAATTCCTTGCACAAAATTTCATTAGTGGCACCAAATATGATATCATCTACGTATATTTGCACAATAAGCATGTCTTCTTTATTGGTTTTAGTAAATAAGGCTGTGTCAATTTTTTCTCTAATAAAATCATTTTCTAACAGAAATTTACTTAGTCTTTCATACGAAGCTCGAGGAGCTTGTTTTAAACCATACAATGCCTTTGTTAATTTGAAAACATGGTTTGGATAAATATGATGTTCAAAATCAAGTGGTTGTTCAACATACACTTCCTCATTTATAAAACCATTTTAAAAAGTTTAAAATTATTATATGATGCATATGCTAATAACATGCGAATTGCTTCCATCCTAGCTACGGGTGCGTATGTTTGTTCAAAATTAATTCCTTCTTCTTAATTATATCCTTGTGCGACTAACCTAACCTTGTTTTGGACAACAATACCATTTTCATCATTTTTATTTCTAAAAAATTCATTTAGTTCCAATAATTGTATTATCTTTAGGTCTAGGAACTAAATTCCAAACTTTATTTTTTTAAAACTGATTTAACTCATCTTGCATGGCCATTACCCAATATTCATCTTCTAAATCTTCATTTACATTTTTAGTTTCTTCTTGTGAAAGAAATGCAATATGATCACAGATATTTTTAAATGAAGAACGAGTACTTACACCTCGTGAAGGTTCTCCTATGATTTGATCCATAGGATGATCCTTCATTGTTTTCCACTCTTTTGGTAGGTCGATGTGTTCTTCATCTGTCTTGGTGTTTATAACTTTGTCTTCATTGATTTGCATTTCTTCCATTTCTTTTCTTATGTCTAAATCATCGTCAACAAGAATCTTAAAATAAAAATTGTTAGCTTCATCAAAAATAATATGAACCGACTCAACTAATGTCATAGTTCTTTTGTTATATACTCTATACGATTTACTATTAGTAGCACATCCAAGAAATATTCCTTCATCGGATTTAGAGTCAAAGTTTTTCAAATCATCTTTATCATTCAAAATGAAACATTTACATCCAAAAACATGAAAGTAAGAAATGTTGAGCTTTCTACCATTCCATAGCTCATAAGGAGTTTTATTTAAGTGATATCTTATAAAAACACGGTTCATTACATAGCGAACAGTATTAACTGTCTCGGCCTAAAAATACTTAAGAATTTTGTATTCATTTAACATAGAATGTGCCATTTCTTGTATAGATCTATTGTACCTCTCTATAACCCCATTTTGTTGAGAAGTTCGAGGTGCAGAAAAATTATGAAAAATTTCATTTTGTTCACAAAAAATTTTAATATCTTTATTTTTGAATTCTCCTCCTCTATCACTACGAATGTGTAAAATTGTATAGCCATTTTCATTTTGAAGTTTCTTACAAAATTTAGCCAACACATGACATACCTTATCTTTAGTTGCAAGAAATAAAGTTCATGTATATCGTGAAAAATCATCGACAATAACAAAACAATATGCTTTTCCTTTAAGACTATGAGGTTTTATTGGACCAAATAAATCAAGATGAAGTAATTGTAAAAGCCTATTTGTAGAAATTTCTTATTTCTTTTTTAAACTAGTTTTGGCTTGCTTACCAAATTGGCAAGCATCACAAACTTTGTCTTTGAGGAATTTAGTCTTAGGCAAGCCTTTGACCAAATTCTTTTTGACAAGTTTGGATAGAAGATCCATGCTAGCATGACCTTGCCTCCTATGCCATAACCAACTAGCTTCATTTACAGTAGAAAGACATTTAACATTTTGAGAATTTAGATTTTCAAAATCGATAGAATAAACATTTTCAAATCTTTTTGCTACAAATAAAACTTTGTTATTTTCTTTGTTTTGAACTACACAAATATCATGCAAAAATTTTACACTATAGCCTTTATCACATAATTGACTAATACTAAGGAGATTATATTTGAGACCATCGACAAGAAGTACATTACCAATAAATAGGGAAGAGTCCTTGCCAACCTTACCTATACCAATAATTTTACCTCTTACGTTATCTCCAAATGTTACATGTCCTCCATCCTTAGGTGTTAAAGTTAGGAACTTAGTTTTGTCGCTCGTCGTCTATCTTGAGCATCCACTATCCAAATACCACCTTTCTTTAGACGATGAGGATCTCAAGCATACCTCTTCATCTATACTTGCCATTAAGTAGAAGTTGGCCATTTCTTCATCGCTTGAGCTAGAGCTTGACTCATTTGAATCGGAGTCATCCCACGTGGTTGCTTTCATGGCCTTTTTCTTTTTCTTTGACTCCTTCTTGAGTAGAGGGCATTCGGGCCTGATGTGCCCAGTTTTGTTGCAGTTGTAGCAAATGGGTGGTTCCTTCTTGAGGTCTCGTTTGCTTAAGTCTCCTTTGTCAAATTTCATACATTGGAATCTCTTTGAGAATTTTTTATCTCTTTTGAGGAACTTCCCGAATCTCCTTGTCATGAGGGCCATGTCATCGTCATTGATATTCTCGTCTTCATCATTGGAGCTTTCTTTTGAGGCTTTGAGGGCAATGGATTTCTTGGCCTTGTTTTGCTCATTGACTCTTTCATTTATTTTGAGCTCGTAGGTCAACAGTGAGCTAATAAGTTCATCTAAGGTCATGACTCTTATATTCCTTGTCTCGGAGATGGCCGTGGCCTTAGCTTCCCAAATGGGTGACAAGGCTTTGAGTACTTTCCTTAACAACTCATAAGACTGGTAAGTTTTTCTAAGTGCATTAAGTGAATTAAGAATATGAGTAAAGCGAGTATACATGCTAGATATTGTTTCATCTTCATGCATCTTAAAACCTTCGTATTCACTGATTAATCTATCTATCCTAGAGTCTTTAACATATTGTGTGCCTTCATTAGTGACTTCTAATTTTTTCCATATTTATTTTTCACTTTTATATGTCATTATTCTATTATATTCATTAGCATCTAAGTCACAATATAATGCATTCATAGCACTAGAATTAATTTGCGATTGTTTCATATCATTTTAATTCATTTCTTTTTCTAATTTAGGAACCTTTTTACCTTCTACAGTTTTAGTAGAAACAAAGTTACCTTACACAATCACCCTTCATGCTCTCCAATCCATAGTTTGAATGAATATTCTCATTCTTTGCTTCCAAAAGGTGCAGTTTACACCACTAAAGATTGGAGGCCGTGTGGAAGACTAACCTTCTCCAAAAGGGGATACACCAATACCTGCCATTTGATCTTTTACACAAAAAACTAGTTAAGAATAATGTGTTAGGCTTTGATACCAATTCATATTACGTGTGTAATCCCAAGAGGAGGGTGAATTGGGTATTTTAAAATTTCTTAGATAAAACAATTGAATAAAGGTGTATAACCTTTAAAATATCACTTTATTTAATTCACAAGTAAATTTGTATTAAACCTATAACCAAAACCTTGTGTTGAAAATGTTTAAGAATAAGTGTGGACAAAGATTAAATTTCTTGTTTGAATAAGTACAACACTTTAACAATTTATAGCTTTCAAGTTTAATAAAAATTTTATGTCACTTCTAGATTAAGATACAACACTATTTTTTTCAAAGTGAAAAGAAAGAACAAAAACTTTTAGTTTTAAGATATGAAGAATGTACACTTTTAATCACCTTTTGTTAATTAATTACAACACTTTCTAATAACATATAAGAGTAGGTTTCAACTTTAACTTGCAATAATGTTTTAACTTATCCAAAATCTTCTCGTAAACTAGATTTAATTCTCACTGACTTTTTATAAGATAAATATTTGAGTGCACAAAAATTCCTTTTTTTTAGGATGTATTTAAACAAAGTTGAGATTACAACTTCTAGCTTTAAAACTCTTGTTAGTTAAACACAAATATAAGAACAAATAAAGAACAAGTAATCAAATGCAAAAGTGTGTGTGTGTGGTTTAACAAGAAATAAGATAATGAAGAAAGTAAAGCAAGAGAAAAGAACACCACGATTTTTACAAGGTTCGGCGCAACGGCGTACGTCCTTGCCTCAAGCCAATTGCTATGAGGATTTCACTACATTTCCTTCAATAGGCGGAGAAGCCTCTCTCCTTAGTCTAGGCGGAGTAGCTTCTACTTGAGAATATTCTCTTCTCAAGTTAACCCAATCCTTGTAGGCAGATTAACCTCTTTTTGAGAATCACCTTTCTCAATCACAAGTATGAAACAAGAATAATAAGGGTGTACAAAGAATTCTCCTCAAATGAGCAAAGAAGTACAACAATGAAACTCTAACTCACTTATCAAGAAATGGAACAATGAAGCTCAATGAGAATCTAAATGATTTTTCTCTCAAAATGTGTATAAAGAACTCAAGAATTGAATAGCAAAGATGTAGTAAATAAGAGAGAATGTTTGAGAGGATTGAGTGAGCAAAACTATGGCTCAAACCCTCTATTTATAGGCTCCAATTTCTGACTAGCTGTTGGGCTCAATATAGAAATGTCAAAGTAGCCATTTTTAGAATTTTTCAAAATTTAAACTTGTTCGGTCGACTGAAGAGACTCATTCGGTCGACTGAACCAAGCTTCGGTCGATGGAACCTATAGGTTCGGTCGACTGAACTTATGCAAATTAGAAAACCTATTTTTGGAAGCCTGTTTAGTCGATTGGCCATAGAACTTCAGTCGACTTAACATGTGAAAAACCATAATTCAATATTTCCAAAAAGGTTTTGATCACTGTTTGATTTAGAAAAATAATTTTATGACTTTTTAGAATTCCTATGAGCTTCAAAGCAAAATTTCAAGAGAAAATGAATGTACAAAAGGATCCTAAAAGAATTACAACTTGTTCTTCATTCTTCAATCCTTCAATGTCTTGATTCCACAAAAAACTTGTCACCAAAGATCTTGATTTTGCGTCATGGCTTCCATTTTGTATCTTGAATTGTGCTAATCATGTATGTCCAGAAATCAATCTCAATTTGCACAATTTAGATATATAAGTTTGTTATCATCAAAATCGGTTATTAAAGCCTTGTTAGGCCAACAACCTTGAGGTGCCCGGAGGTGACTATTGACGAGACCCTATTGTTTGGTCTTTGTTAGGTAGTTTATACCTTTCTGTATATATTTCATGTTTAAGTATAACATGTTGTAAATCAAATGCTTTTCTTATGGCCGTGGGCTAATGTATGCATGTTTTAAATGCTTTCGAGAGAACCATGGGCTGGTTGTTATTTTTCGTAGTTTCTTACTACATTTTTCATTGGTTGGTGCAATGGTCACAAATAAGGGTTTTCAAATGGTTTATGCTTCATTTAGACTCTTGTACTCGAGGAAAATTTTAGAATAGTTTTCACATCTTTTTAAAGGATTTTCTTTACCCAAAAAGTAGATTTTCTTTTTAAAAAGGTTTGGCTTGTGGGACCGTAATCTTAGTCTCTTGACTACTCTTTCAAATTAAATAAGCCATCGGTAGTACGTTCGTTTTACAAAGATTTTAGCCTTGTTTTGGCTTTCTGGTTTTAAATCCCTTTCTGTGTCAGGACGGTTTGATGATGTTAGTAGGATCTTTGTGTGACCCAGAGTTTGGAGCATGACAACTTGGTATCAGAGCTTTGGGTTCGAATACTTATGAGCCGGGGAAAGAGAGTGCGTCACCTGGTGAGGAAAGATGTGAGTGTGCTTGGTTGTATGTGATTATGTTTTAGCATGAGCATGTTAGCTGTTAAGCATGTTGATGCCGTGCGTATGTGAGCATGGAGGTTCGACCATAGGATTGATTAGTCTTGCCTTTGGGCATTTGAATTAACAAACTTGGGAGCCAAGTTAGAAACGCGTTTAGCTGATGTGATTTCTAGCGAGGAATCTAAGTAGGTTGTCCAAAGTGACGTGTTATTCTTATCGATTCTCCTCGGTATCGGTGTTGTGTCTACATAATTGTTGTGGCCATGTGTTAGCATGATTATGTGGTATATGTTAGGAATAACATGATAGATCGACCTTAAGTTATTGTGTTTCATGTTTTTTCTATATAACTTGCACACCCTTCGAGATGATGAGACCGTGGTTTGGGTCTTGGATGTGCGACTCAGTTGTTATCAGTTGCAGAGGTAACGTTATGGGTTGAGCGTCGATCGCTTGGTATGTTATGGAACTTGTCAGAGAGTTAGGTTTAACTGTGTGGGTTTTAGACGTGTGATGGATTAGGTACGTCTTGAGCCATACTATGTCATGAGCTGTGTACTTAGGATGGAGTAAGGACGGAAACATAGTGGATGGGAGCGTGATAATCCTTGGCCGTGCATGTGTTGAGATAGCAAAACATGTGGTTCTGGAAATATTCCCTGGTAGTCAGGATGTCAAGGGTGGTCAGCAGGGTGTTGACGGTAGCCAGGTTAGCATATGAGGATATTGTTGGTAGTTTGAGTAGTTTGATAACCTTGGACGTGGTATACCTTCTTGAGGTTTGATAATTTTTGAGTTTCGAGTGAGTGAGCTCAAGGTTATGGGGATAAGTATGAGTTGCAGATATGCTGGGAAGAGTATGGGTCGCAATGGTGTTAGATTGAGTAAGGATTTGGGTTACGATTCTAACACGTGACGAGTAACAGTTCTGTGGGATCCCTATGAGAACGCAGGTTTATGGTTTGATCGTTATCCAAGTGATCAGGAGATAGTGTTTGAGGACCATACGGAGTGCGTGTAGTTAGCTTCTGCTGAGACAGCGTATCCTGAGTGTGTTATGTCTGGAGGTTATTTGTGTTCAACCTTAGGTTCAGATATGGGTATGTTGTTTGCCCTTGGGAACGAAGTGTGGGGTAAGACGGCTCAGTAAGGTACCGTGCGATTTGGCTAGCCTGGGGCGATAAGTGACAAATCGTGGGTTACGATGTCTGTGATCGATGTGTTCTTTGAGAGCGAAAGTGTGAAAGGTGTCTACATGGTTAAGGGAGTTCTTGGTAACTCCGGATGAATGGTCTTAGGATGGGGTTTCCTTCGTATGGTACTATGCGCTTTCTATGTGAGTTGCACTGGGCAGTGGGTTTGAGGCCGTGAAGTGGTTGTGATTTGTCTAGCAGGAGTTATGTAAGTAAGCACAACCTTGTAGAGTGAGGTTTTGGCGCGATAGAATGTTGACGTGTATCTTCGTGCACACTTAGTGATGAGCTTGTAATCCCATGAGATGTGTTGTACAAGGTGTGTGGATTGATGATATTCGTATGTGTGCGAATGACACCGAAGATTTGAGAGCTTGGTGTAGCGGGTGGTCTGAGTGCCGTGATCGTGGTTGATGGCAGTTGTTTGACTGTGGTCGATCAGGTTTTGATGCGATTTTAAGGTAAGGTTTACAGGGTTCTTTGGGGGCCAAGTGTTGATGAGTACTAAGAGTATGCTGAGGTTGGGTCATGGGTTTTGTTGACCATTTTCTATTCTCTAGATGGAGAGAGGGTTTCCTTGTGGATGGTTTCTTGGTGTAAGTTGTTTCATCTTTGTTAGACAGAGATGCCGGGTTTTGATCGATTTAGGGTTGTGGTTGTGAACTGAGACCAAAAATCTCTGTGGATTTGGTATCCGTGTTGTGACCCTCGGAGTTATGACTCATGGACTTGTACTGCCGTGATCGGATAATTGTGGGTTTGCTTCTTCTTCTTCGTGTTTTCGATGTATGGTGCATAGATATGTGCCTTCTTGGATGTTGAGTATTCGTGTGTGTGACCTGGGATCCGATTACTCCTGCGGTTGAGGACCAAAAAGAATCGCATGATGGGGTTAGTATTATCCCGCGGTGGAAGACCGTAAAAGAGTACGTATGAGTGTGGTAAACATGATAGGTCGTGGTAACCTAGTTAGTGTGGCTTATTTTGTATCATTTTGAGTTGTATGCCCTGTGAGGTCCGATTGGTGGACCAGGACTGCTTGTGCTTGTCCTGGTTGACAAGGGAGTTGGTGTTGAGATGTAGAGTTTCTCTTGCAGTGATCAGCTGAGGATATTTAACTGTTATATGCGGCTTATTTTGGGTTGTGCGTGTGGTTGTCCTTCTCGCTCATGGCAGAGCGGGAATTTGGTCAGAACAGTGCGGCTGCAATATGCGTATGGTGGGTTTCTGATAGACTTTCATGAGTTTGGCTTCATGTTCTGTTTGAAGTTTTTAGCTGTTTAGAGTTCTCAGAGTCGATGAGTGATTATTGACTGAGGTAAGTGTTGTGCTTTGGCATAACTGTTGTTTGTATGGATGGTGATCTCGAGAGTATGGTAAGGTATGAGTCAGGATATGATATTTGAGAAGCCTCGATTGCTGTGGTCTATTCTGACCGACACGATTGTTGGTTGGGAACGGAAGGGTCATGATAAGTTCAGGAGAAGAGAAAATTGTTAAGTGTCAGATGTAAGTCTTGGTTGCTGTCTTGGGTCCGAATATGTTGTTATTGTGGGCTCAAGGGGGTTGATGTATGTGTTATGAGTGTGTGGATTGATGCCGGATGACAGTCATTTGTTTGCTTCGTCGGATGACGGCAATCATGTTTGATTTAAGGTTGATCAGTAATCTAGGTATCAGTGATGTGATGCCGAATTGATTTTTGATTAGGTGGAACCTTGTCTGGGATAATGGTGTGGCGCCTAGTGTTTCTCCAGGGTGAGATGATGGTGGTGATGAGATGTGTTCACGTCACGTCCCATTTTTAAAAATGGTATTCGTGGCCGGCTAGTGAGTCAAGCTCACCCGAGGCCTACTTTTTCAAACCGTTTAAGAATTTTCAAACACATTATTTAGAAAAGATTTTAGCTAAAACATGAATTTACAAACATACCCCAAGCCAAACTAGTGTCATGAAGTATATTAACTTTACAGGCAAAGATTTGAGTACAAAACATTTACATCTAAATATAATTAGTTACATGTGTCTCAACTAATAATACAAAATGATAACTTCTTCTCTTCAATCGTCCGGCATTCACCTTACCTTGAAATGCCACAATATAAATTTCATAAGCACAAAGCTCGTGTGAGCGTACATATATCAATGCTACAGGTTTGTCATGGAATATCAATTTTACTATATGAAAACATCTCATCAAACTGACTTGTTAAAAATATCATTTTTCATAGACATATTTTAGCCATTAAACCCTAGCAGGTTTTTCACAAACAGGTTACAGGCATTAAGACCTAGCAGGTTTTCGATAAACAGGTTACAGGCATTAAGCCCTACATACGATGACAAGCTTTTGGCCATGCCAGAATTACATAGGAAGCGACCCCACAACCATTTTCGTTATGATATCATAACCAACAATCATCTGGTCGTGATCCCATCCTTATACACCTCACTGCTCAACACCCCAGCGATCGGGCTAACACCATTCAAGCTATCATCATATACACATTTTTAAAGTAATCTCAACAAGATATTCATGTCTTTCTCAAACCAAGAATATTCACATTTTTCACAGATATATCCATGACAGGAAAGTCGTACGAAAATGTCATTTTATGCGAAAACATTTGCATTCAAAACATAACAGGAAAGTTGTACGAAAAATGTCATTTCATGCAAAAACACAATATTTTGCATTCAAAACATAACAGGAAAGATCAAGTAACAAAGTTATATGAAACTCACCTAATTTTAGCAGCAGTTCATTCAATTAATCTTGTCCTAGCACGTCTAAATCTAAATAAACACAGAATACTAATTTTAGTGAAATTTTCATAATTGCGTTAACTTATTTTATCTTATCTTTATCGAAGTCTAAAAGTTTATTCTATTATAAATTTTAAATTTTAAAACTTGATTAATAATCATTTTGTACGATTTTGGCCTTTAACTTTCTTTTAATATGAAAATTTTGATTTTAACGAAATCTATATACATATTAAGCTAAAAAAATAATAAAGCTAAATATTAGAAAATTCAAAAGAAAATGGAACAACAAGATTTTTAGTTTCAATTAATGTTATAGAACAATGTTAAATTTCTTATTTCAATTAAAGAAACTTTATAATTTCGTTGATTTTATTTAAAAAGAATCTTTTTATTTTAACTTAAGAGAACAATGTTAAATTTCTTATTTATATTATGAAAGTTGTCTTTGTTTAAGACTTAATCC
>JAOTRH010059012.1:0-18760 GCA_034768845.1 Heliamphora exappendiculata
GAAATTTTTTAATATATTTTTTCAAAAATAGCGTATCCCTTAAACTAAGCAACCTCTCTCTTTGCTGGACGAAACTGCTCGCTGCCATAACACATACAAACGATACATTTTCAAAACATTTTACTATACACATAAATCTGATACATTTTTAAATTCACAAAATCATTAGTTTTGATATGTGTTTCAACTCATCACAACCAAATGTGACCACTAATACATTTATTAGTATATGTCACTGATACATTTATCAGTATTAAATATAATGTAAATAAACTCTAGTTTACTACGCATACGCAATTGATACATTTATCAGTATTAAGTATCTGTTACAATATCTTCTTATAATATAATTTTAAATTGATAAAATATATCTGTGGTTTAGATGAGCTGTGTGCATTTAGTAATTACATGCAACTGATAATTATATCAGTATTCAATAGATAAGTGCTTTTAAAATTGTTCAACACATAATTTGTAACTGATAATTGTATCAGTTGCACACTGATCATATAGAGAATATGTATAAAAAAAATTACCGAACCTTAACAGAACCTTTACGAGGCTGTCCGACACGAAAACTGTGTCGTCGTCCCCTATCACGAACCACCTCACCAACGTTTCCCAAACGATCTACGAGATTCAAATCGCTGACTGATGCCCCTGCCGGTTCGAGTAAGGAAACCGGCTTGTGTTATCAGAGATTCTTACCTCTGAGAGGCCCTCGTCGGGATTCTTCTTCACCGCTCTGTCCAGCCACGTCATGCCGTTCATTTCATCCGACTTCCACCTCATCTCGTCTTCACCTTCGAGAGGCTCTCGTGTCACCGACCGGTGCCCCTGTCAATTCGAGTAAGGGAACCGGCTCGTGTCACCGGAGATTCTCACCTCCGGGAGGCCCTCGCCGGATATTCTCACTTTAGAAAATTTGTTCAAGCTTGAGGCTTTCTTTGATTATAGAGAGAGAGAGAGAGAGCAGTGAAAATTAAAAATCCTAAAATTTGAAACTCATAAAGTTTAGGAATTGAAAATCCTAAAATCTTAAATTTTTTATGGGATTGGCTTTGATATGGCTTTTATGAAATTAAAACTCCTAAAATTTCGTTTGACAACTCACACAATCAATTGCTTGTATTTTGAAAATGGAAAGGATCATGTTTTAAATGAGGGTATATTATACATAAAAAAATTATTTCAAATCAGAAAAGACTAAATCTCTTTAAAAAAAAATTATGAGATTAAATCTCTTATGATACCCTAAAAAATGGGCTTATCTTTAAATTTCTCTAAAAATAAAAGGTCACAATTTTAAATATTGCCTAAAACCTCCAAAATAATTAAGCTATCCATGTTCAATAGTAATCCTACCGACTAGAGGTGCACAAGATATCCAAGAAACCTATAAATCGAATCAATCCGACCTCTATGAGTTAGGTTAGTTTTGTTTTTATAAGTAATTAGTTTGCTTCTGAATTCTAAAAAAGAAAAATCGATAATATTTGTTTGGTTTCAAGATTATTCTTGGATTAATCCAAATCAACCCAAAAGCCGAACGGTATAGACCCAATATACATATAAGAAATAAAAAAATTAATTAAAATAAATTATTAAGCTTTTTTTTTTTTTGCTTATTTTGTTCTTTAATAAAAAAATGATAATATTGGATTGAGATTTTTTTTAATGATTCTATCGTTTGAAAAAAGAGAGAGTTTTAGATAAAATTAGGGAACAAAAAGGCGACTTTTTAAGAGCTCAAACATCGACGTAACATTGTTGTCCAAATTAATTTAGGGTAAATTATATTAATATTTTTTGAAATTTTGGTCAAATACAATTAACTATACACATTTGTAAAAATTATATCATCATTATTTTTTTGACGTTTAATTTCGTATTACACATTAATTCACGCCGTTAAATTTTGTGTCAGTCAACTAAGGTTTAACCAATGATGTCCGCAAGCAATAAAAAAATTCTTCTATATTTGCCCTTGGAGCTCAACAGATAACGTCAATTTGTTTCTGGCTCGAATTCCTCTCTGCGACTGTTCCACGCACATATTGAGGGAAATTTCTTCTGTGAGACAAATATGTAAACGTTACGTATCATCTTCTTAAGTCGTTGAATTGAAAATTCCCATAGAAATATTCAACGGCGAAATATTTTTCTGAAATTTGATGTGGATGGAAATCTTCATTGTTAAATGTATTTACCGCAATTTTTAATCTTACCACTTAAGAGAATGATATGTGATGTTCACATATTTGTCTCACATAAGAAAATTTCTCTCAATTTGTTCATGGAACGGCTGCGGAGTAGAATTCAAATCAGAAAGAAATTGATGTTATCTATTAAGTTTCAGGGTCAAATATGGAATAATTTTTTTATTGTTTGCTGACATCATTGGTTAAATGTTAGTTCATTGACGAAAACCTAACAACTTTAATTAATGTGGAGTACGAAATCAAACGCCAAATGGTAAATTAATGTGTAATACGAAATTAAATGTCAAAAAGTGATGATGTAATTTCTCCAAATATGTAGAGTTGACTGTATTTAATCCAAATCTCAATTGAGGTTAATATAATTTATCCATTCATTTATATAGCAATAATATTGTAGTGATTATGTTATAGTGATTGTATTTAAGTACAATATGATATAATCTTTTATGTGTGGTACTTAAAAATAAATATTAAATATATAAAATAATATAAGCACAACACATAAAGTGACACGTCACGAAGTAATTATTTGGTGCTCCCAAAGTTTCAAATGGCATGTCCACGTGATGCTTCCACTTAATATAGTGGCAAAAATTTTACGGTAGGCACATGATAACTCATCTTTGTTGAGTGATTTATTTATTTATTTATTAAAAGTATCACGTGTCATCGCATATATAATACTCTAAAAGTATTTATTAATTTTTCCACGTCTAAGTAATACCCAAATATGGGATCTGGGGAGCGTGCTACGTCCCTTGGGACAGCACGCTCGTGCTGCACCCTTTTTAGAGTACGTTTTTTGAGTATAATTTTTATGATTCAATCCGTTTATTATGTAGAACACGTCGAGTTTATTTAACATATAAAAATTTAGATTTATCGGATACCTGTAGCTAAGTGATTGATTAATATTTGTTTAACAATATTTTTTAAAAAATTATAATTTTTATTTATTTATTTATAAAATAACATTAGAAGATGTTATTCAATCACGTAACAACATATATATATATATATATATGTTTTAAATGTTGAACAAACTCTCCCCAGCTCGCGAAATATGGTATCATAAGTCAGATGAGGCTCACATTAACAAGTCAAAAAAAGGCCAATTACGCAAGTGTTTGAAAGCGAGAATTCCACGCCTTACTTGTACAACAGGTTAACGGCCATTAATAAGCCCACAATTAATGAATGCACATACGCCGTTAGTCAAAAAAATCTATTCCAAATTAATTTATTTGTTTATTTTATTTATTTATTTTTATTATTAAAAAATTCTTATTTTATTAAATTATTGTACTTATTGACTTTCTTGATTAATAAGAGATGCAAAAATAAAATATTTTGACTAAAAAGATAAAAAAAAAATTAATTAAAAAATAGCTAAAAAACTAATGAATCCTATTTTATGATGCTTTTTGTTTTGGATAAAAAAAAATTTATTTTTTTAATTCTTCTCTTAAGACAAACCATAAAAATAAAAAATAGTCAAAAATTAAAAAAGAATTAAGAAATTTTAAAATAAGTAAAAATTTCAAAAAAAAATTCCAAAACGGGACCTAAGGAGATAAATAATTGAATTTTTTATTTTAATAATAATAAGTAGAATTCATATAAAATCATTACGCAATATCTGTAAAAATAATTTAATTGTTGTATTAAGGCGTGGAAGTTTCGCTTTTAAACATGTGCCTTATTTTTTTGTCCATGTCATCCTAGTATAAGTAATCTTGTTATTTTGTGGCGGCTGTTTGTGTTGGGAGAAATTATTATTGTGTTTTGAGTAATTATTTTAGGTCTTTTTTAATTTATTTTTTAAATTTTTCTCAAATCATCTTGATTAGAAGGATCGAGAAAAATTTAAAATCAGTTACATTTTAAAACCCCTAAAAAGAAAAAATTAGTAATTAAGGTCCTGTTTACATTGTCTAAAATAAATTATTTTTCAATTTTTTTACTTTTTAGATCCCTCTTAACTTTAAGAATTAAAAATTAATCAGAAATTTTAGATTTCTAGATCACTTCTTTTCAACCTTGATCAAGAGTTCTAAAAATTTTAGATTCCATTAGTTAGCATCAATCAGAAATTAAAAAGATTTGTCAAAGTATGAAAGAAGTTCAAAGAAGATGAACTAAAAAAAAAATCTAAAAAAAGTCAGGCTTTTTAGAAAGGGTAAATAGCATTTCTAGCTTTTGACTGTTTAGTTAAAAATACAAATAAATAAAAAAATTAAAAAGCAAAAAAAACCAAATCAAAATGAATAAAATCTTATGTCTTACTTCACAAGATAAAAGATTAAGAATTTCAAAGGTTCGTTTCATTTAGCAAACAAACAAACAAAAAAAATGATGTTCTCAAAAATAAAACGGAATGGCTCAATATCTTTGATATATGTTTATATTACAAAATACAATACTCTATATTTATCTTTTTAGTATATTCAATGGCCAGATTTTATTTACACATTTTCTACTTTTCACTTCTTTTTTTTTTCTTCTCTCTCATCTCTCATTAACCAACTCTCATAACTTTTCATTTCAAATCTAATTTTCTTTCTATTTAAAATTCAACCTTTTTTCTATTTCACCAAAAAAAATTAGTAAAAGTGAAAGTATAAAAATATATTTTTAATATGTATATATATATATATACATGTTTAAAAATTTTAGAGTTATTTTAATGCATTATAATGTTCATATGCATATGTTTTTATTTTTGTTATAGTAGGAATTAAGGAGGAACCAGCTCTCATTCGGTCGTTCCAGCCCCCTCTCTCTCATGATTTTCACAGCACATAAATAAGTTGTACTTTTTGTGTGTATGTTGGGAAAATCTGCTTCGACGGGATATTACGGTTGCTTGATCTAATATGCACGTAGTTTTCTGATCATATCTACTCTGAGAGAGGTGTTCCGACCAAATCTGCTTCGTAAGTTGACTAAATATGCTTCGTGGTGGTTGTTCGTCTTCTAGTTTGGGCGGGTATCTTGCTAGTTTTCTTTTTGTGTTTCTATTATGTTATGATCTGTTTCTCTTGTTTTATTTTGTTTTTTCTTTATCTTTCATGTCTGTTTTGTGTTCTTTGCACCTTCTCCTTGTGTAGAGATTGGGTTTTTTCTCTCCTCATAATGGTAGTTCATGCTGTATTCCAATTGGATCCGCTGGAGAAGTAGGGTGAAGACGCATTTATCGCTTCTCCTCTAGTGAACGTCGTCAACAAGTACGACATTTTGAGTTTTAGCTAAATTTAGAGGTTTTTATGGCCTATTAAAAATTTGTAAAAGACTATTATGCCGATTTGTCTTTTTTCGATTCTTTATAGTCCGATTGTTGTACTCCTCTCTCATTAATGAAAAAAAATAATGTTATAAAAAAAAGTACAAGTAATTGCTAGTACTCAAATAAAATGAAAATCTCTATGCATAAGTGAAAATTTCTTTAACTAATTAATAGAAGTGTGCATTGTATATTTTTATTTGTCGAAAATACTATATAAATAATATCATATAATACTCTAAAGTATTATATGATACTATATAAATAATATTAATCTACCTAGTAAAAATAAATTAATATTATTTTATATTAAATATTTTTCGCTATATAATTAAATGAGAACATTACTATAGTACATAATGCTCCAATATTACTTAATAATTACTCATGTCACACACCCAAAAGCATGTGGGAAGGCGCAATCACATGGAATCCTTGCCAGTTGCCATAAAAATATGGCAATAGTTGAAGTGATTAGTTATCACTTGTTTTTTAAAAGGAATAAAAATAAAGTCAGTGACAAATTGATTGTCTCGTTTTCTACTTAGATCAGGGTGGACGCTACATACAAGTCAAATTTGTTAAATAGGTAAATTGATCTCATCAAAGAAGTTTTTATTTTTTAATTATTATTATGGTTTTTTTAATTGATTATAATTGACCCACTGAAAAATATAATTAATCCATGATAATATAAAAATATTGTATAATTACTTTTAATATATCGCATCGGCACTAGATTATTTCTCTTTGTGCTCCTATCTAGAACATAGATGATACATTTATAGTTTTTGAGAGATCACAATACAAAAATTTATAAATTATAAATTTAATTATATCACTACAACATTAAGCTATTTTTCATAATCATTAATATGCAATCTTAAGAGTTTAATAACTATTTTACAGGGTTGAATATCAAGTTCTTTTTACGTGGTTTGTTTCAATAATTACTTGGTGTTATATATATATATATATATCATATTGTTTGTAACGAGACTATTAAGTACCGATTTCAAAACATAAAATCTCGACCAATAGAATTACAAGAAATTATATATTTATAATTTTTTTGTCAAAAAAATATTATAAATATATTAAAAGTATATTTTATTTATTAATTGAGACGTTTGATGTAGATTGTGCAATATTGATAATATATGATAAATTGTTGACTAGTGAAAAATTATTATTCATTAAAATAAGTAAAATTTTAATTTCTGAATGATCCGTCAACAAAAAAAAGTTTAGGGTTGCCACTAACCTAAATTGTATATAAATGGCTTAAATAACTGCAAAAAAACAAGTTTTATTATTGGTTATGTTTTCTTTTTCTTATTGTTGTGCTACACTTTTCCGCCTAATATCTAAAAATGTAGATTTTTAAAAATATTTTTGTCTTTATTGAATTTTTTAAATTTTGGTCTGAATTTTGTTTTACTGTTTACTTTCCTCTATTTAAGAAACCATTTTTTTAAAATAAAATAACAATTACAAAAAAAAAGTCAAAACAGATGGAAAAAAATCTTTAAAAAAACTGGTGTTCTTACAGAAACCAAACAGGGCATAAAGAAAGGAGGTATGTTGTCTCTTTTGGCACACAGTATTTTTCTTGACTGCAAGCCTGCAACCATCCTTTTCAACTAGGCTTACATAGTCTGAATGGTCCTCTTTCTGCTGTCATTTTCCAGGGCGGTGGTGAGTAAATATATAGCTAAAAGGAAGGCTGAGTCGCTGACTTCAATTAAAAACCTTAAATGTCTCAGTGTACCCTTTTCAATGTAACGATTGCAAATTGCAATTGTTAATTGGGCCAAATTTCTGGACTCCAGAGTTGAAGGCCCTGAACTAATCTTACTTTATGTTCGTAAGTTTACTTGTAGGGATAAAAAAATGAAAAATTAGTAAATAATCCAATTTACACGTCGCTTAGTGTTTTTTATCCAGCATAAAAAAATTTAACGATGAAAGTCCATTCGCATAAAAATTTTAATATGCAAGTTCTTTTAGACAAAAATACCCTCGCTCGCGTCCGTCCACTCTCACCTGGTTGCTTCCGAGTTTGCTCTCTCTCTCTCTCTCTCTCTATCTCTCTCTCACCGTACTCTCTCATTCATCTCCTAAACTGTCAGGCAACGACTCACCGTACTCTCTCATTCATCTCCTAAACTGTCAGGCAACGACCGAAGATGAGCGATGAGCATCTCTCTGGTCCATCTCCCCTTGAACACTGTGTTAAGAAATTAGCACATGTATCACGATGAACTCCGTTGTAGCGGCCGAAATTTCGGTCAAAACCGCGATCTTTCGGCCAGAATCCAGCTGTTAACCGTTCAGTTTTCCATGGTTCGGCCAAATTCAATCTACGATACGAACAAATGAACGCACTGAAAATTAAATCTGCTTTGGTCTCACACCCTAAACACCGAAAATCTAGAAATTGAGATGTAGATAGTGAAGATCAATTTATCTATTTGTTATTCATAACAGATAAATTTATCTGTAGAGCTATCAAATTAATTCTGTAATCAATATATAAATATCATTTAAATAAACACACATATAAATTTATATATATACATAAGCACCCTACAGATACAAATACAATGCTTGAATGAATGCCATGCACCTTTTGGAAGGGATTGTATCGGAAGCCAATTTATTTGTTGTATTTATTAATAACAAATAAATTTATCTGTTTGTTATTCACAACTGTGTGTCTTACACATGTTTTGAAATACACAGATAAATTTATCTCTTGAAATTTAATAACAATAAATGGTATTTATTAACAACAGATAAATTTATATGTTTGTTATTCACAACAGATAAATTTATCTGTGGAACTGTCAAATTAATTCTATAATCAATATGTAAATATCATTCAAATAAATACACAGATAAATTTATCTGTGTGCCTTACACATATTTTGAAAGGCACAGATAAATTTATCTATGTGCCTTACACTTATGTGTAAAATACACAGATAAATTTATCTGTGCATATTAAACAGACAAATATCAAACAGATAAATTTATCTGTTTGCTATGCATAACAGATAAATTTATCTGTTTAAAGGGTATTTTTGGGAGAAAACGCGCAATTGAGGCTTGCGCGTTAAAATTTTTGTTGATGAATCTTGCGCGTTAAAACTTATTTTTTAAAATTTTTGGCTGAAAGCATCCTATTATATTAAGGGTAAACCCATATTACATAAGGTTGCTTACCCACAAAATGTTGAAAAATATGTATACTTTTTGTATAATTATAATAAACAATCACATATAATAAATATAAATTGAACTTACAGATCATATGAATACAGTGACAAAAGTAGATAAATGCTAGTGTTTCACACTATATTTTTAAGATAGATTAGTTTTCGCTATGGTTCTTACGGAGTTACAAGATCTATATCTTTCAAGATATAATAATATAAATTTTACAAAAAAAACATTGCAATCGATAAGTCGATATTTTGTACTTTCTCTATATGGATTCTGAAACTATATGTAAAATAATTCGATGTAAACTTCATATAAACTCCATGTAAAAAACAAAAAAATAACACATTATATACAAAGAAGTTCGTAATTATTTAGAATAGACAAAAGAAAAAGAAACACATTTATTTTTACTGAATAGTTGTCACAAAAAAATACATCCTTGCGATAGTAACTAACCATTATCATCTTCAATTAATTTTTCATTTACTTTGGAATAATTCTAAACCATTTTTTCAACATATAGAGTAAAACACCAATAAAAAGTGATAAACACCACTATATATACCACTATATATACCAATGATTTAAAAGTTTAAGCCTCAACAAACTTGTGCCAAAAATATTGAATAATTGCTTAGAACGAGCAATTCAAAGGTGAGTTTTTTTATTATCGCGTGTGCCGTCCATGGCCAAAGAGCCGAATCTAAGAACCTTCAACCCTCTCTTCTGTGCAAGCACTTTATTCTTCATAATTTTCATGTTCTTCCATAGTATAAAGTGTCAGAATTATGATATGAATAAACATAGCTGTATCACTGCAAGTGTCCCTTATTAATACACAATGAACAAACAAATTCAATAGTATTCTAAAAAGAAAGAAGGGAATTTTGCATTTCATCAAATAAGAGTTAAGTTGCAGAATAATTCCAATCATTTGAACAGTGTAAACACTTTAAACGCGTATGTTGCGCACGGGTAAAATAAACATTTATCAAGTAAAGAACTGGAACAACTAAAACTGAGTGTTCGGTCTAATTGCAAGTGTTTTCCAACTCAAATAGATTAAGATGGTTGTTATTCAGGTGAATACCAAGCTAAATGTGGGATGAATTTAACTTCCGGACTTGGTCAGATTCTTCCTCTCCAAGATCATAAACTTGCTGAAATCAAGCAGGTTTGAATTGCACACCCTCACAAAAGGAAAAAGGTGTGGACAAATGCAGCAGCTCAGAAACAGAACCATTACAAAATTGGCTGGGGTATAAGTAAATCTCTAGCTAGCAAGTGTATCACAGTTTACTAATTAAGAGGGGGAGGTGATTCTACTATGGGTTCAATCCAGATTTGCGATGATGGCATCAACCACCTCTTGGGTGGAGCTATCTCCACCAAGATCTTTTGTCCGATACTTGCCCTCTGAGATCACTCGCTTCACGGCAGTCTCAAGGCGATCAGCAAATGAAGGAAACTGGAGATGTCTCAACATCATGGCTGACGACAGAAGCAAAGCAACTGGATTTGCCTTCTTTTGTTCGACTATCTTCTCATTTCCCACATTTCCTGCCGAAGCACCTTGCTCGAAAACAGCATGATCCGCCCCCACATTACCTGAAGAAGTCACCAAAACTTGATCACCACTTGTGAGAGTTATTATATTAATATCAGCCCCGGTTAACCACTTATTATGTAGTTTTCAAGTTAAAATAAAGAAAGAATACGAATTCTTATAACTACTACCACTATAACTACTATAATCGCTATCGAAAGAACATGTATTTGTTGGACAAAGATGAGTACCTCCTGGCATGACACCTGTGCCTCCAGCAATACCAGCTGCTGTATTTGCCACTAGATTCCCATAAAGATTAGGAGTAACCTGCACAAACATAATTCAGAAATCATCAACAGCCAGTTAAATGAGGTGGGTGTGAGGAAGGAAACATTCAGAATTAAGCATACATGACATTAATGAGCCTAAATTAAGAAATACTAAAATCTAGCAAATGATTCAGCATTGGCAAAAAATATGTAGCCTTGAGACATATTCCACCTCCAGCACTTTGTGGTAACAAGTATAGGGAAGGTCACTTTAGTCCAAAATAGACAACTCAAGACTTAACTTCCAAATTTCTTTTCTAATTTCAAGCATAAGCTATATATTACTAAAGAGAGCATAGAGTTGTCGAAAATTAAGATTAAAAAAACAAAACAAAATTAACCAAAAGAAGCAAAGGAACCATCAAGAAAGCAAAAGCAAAAACATAAAATAAGACTAAAAAATCGAAATGAAGGGCTGTTTCCCTCTTGACTTTGGATCTTAGCACCCAAAAAGTCTACCCGTACAAGCAATCTAGGCATGTATTCAAAGTTTCCCCGGGGTTGGTAAGCTTATGAGGATTAGGCGCATGATCCTTATTGTGAGTTAAGAAGTTTCATTTGAATTCTCCAATGAATTCTGAAATCAACAGTTTTTGACTCCCACTTGCAGAGAGGAGAGTTGTCGCCTTCATGTCTTCAACGAAACCAACAGCTACTCTATTCATTCTTCCTTTTTGTTGAAATCGCTTAAGTAATGACAAAAACTAGGCACTTTGATTCCTCTAATTCCTCAAATCGAGTAAACTCAAACTGGCCTCATCAATCGAAACGGCAATTCTCTGGCTATTTTCCTATATCCAAAACGTGAGTTTGCGGCATAGACGGTCCTCCACCTTCTCATAGGAAGAAAATGCGGTTTCAAGGCTAGCTTCCTATATCAAAATAGGGAGTTAAAGGCATTCAACGGCCCACCTCGTAGGCGAGACAAGCTACCTATAGCTAGGAGCCTCTCCATAACAAAAGAATTCAATCCTTCATGTAGTTTTTTCTATTCTTTCGCTCATTCACTTAGCCTTATGTATACTGGTTTTGGGCACATAAGGAATCGTCCAACCGCCTTGAGGTTTTGAATGAGGAGCCTTGGAATAGCCTGATGTCAACTTTTATGGCAAAAGCTTTAAAGCAAAGACCTATCAATGCTAATAATAATAAACATTTCATAAGAAAATCCAAAAACCTTTATCGGATTTGAACTAATGACTCTCGCCGTATGAAAGCGATACTCTAACAACAGAGTCAAGTAAGTCATGCAAAATCTACTGCATTATATATATGTATATATATATATATATAGTATTCATATTAAATAGATTTATTATATTATTAAATTAAATTTATATAAATTTTATAATATAATAACTTAGTAATATGGTAAGATACTTCTTCCTCCATATAAAAGCAATACTCTAACAACTGAGTCAAGTAAGTCAAGCTGAGTCTATTGCATTATATAGAAGTAATATATATAATGCATATTAAATAGTATCATATTAAATAGTATTCGTATTAAATAGATTTATTATATTATTAAGTCAAATTTATATGAATTATATAATATAATAAGCCAGTAACATAGTAAGAGACTTCTTCCTCTGGCATCTTTCTGCTGAGATAGGGTGATCCAGTATTAGCTAGAAAGTGTATGGATGCATACTTTGATGTCTCCCTAGTGGCCAAGGAAACGTTAGCTTTCACCCTTGGAACATATCATCTACTCTCTCTAGCTCTTGACTAGACTAGAACATTTATTTAGCTGTTTCGCCTAGTTGGGTCGGGCATTAAGAACTGCGTGACCAAGTATGCAGTCCTATATGTGCAAATTCCCCACCAGCACCAATAAGAGGTAAAATACAAATAAGAGTTATGGCATTTAATCTCATATTGCGAGAAATCCAAGAATTTTTTGGGCCAAGCCTATCATATTAAAAGGGTCGTAGAAAGAGAATCCAGCCACCCATTTTATTTGACGTTCTGGGGCTTTCAATTGGTTTGCTTTCTCAACATGCCTTAGGAAACTAAAAGGTGGGGTTCAAAGTCGGGCACTCGACCTGGAGCATTCAACTGTAAGGCGATAGAAAAAACAAATTCTAGCTATAATTGACTAAACCAGAGTGGAAACACCCAACATAAAGGATTTTAAATAAAACCGAGTCACCTGGTGTAAACTTAGATTGGGAAATCCAACTTATGAAGGAAAATTGGCGTTTAGTGAAAAATCCCAGATTTATAGAATTTGGCAGAATAGTTGGGAATAGACTTCCTAGCCCGGGGAAGGTAAAGGAAGTCGTATCGAAGCTGGCCACTGACTTAGGCACCTCTTGTTTGTGACCATGTTTTCCCCCTCGATACCTCGCATTTCCGAAATCTCTCTTCCTATTAAATAATAATATATAATAATATAACATAGAATTCCATGTTATATTATGCCTAGGAAACCCCAACCTCCTCCCCCAGCAAGCTAAGGCAAAGTATTCCCCCATTCCACTAGTTCTAATGCATGCTGCACAAAAAAACTCCCCTATGTCCCGATTTCTTTATTTGGTAGAAAATCTAGAGGCATGAGATCACCCAATGACTGATTCACATAGAGGATTACGAAAGGAGCCGTATTGGCTAGAAAGCCGGTAGCAAGACGTCAGCAAGCCAACTTGTAATCCAGCAAGCATTAAAAAATGGAAATAGACTAAAGCGACAGAGCATCGACTAGATAGAATTGACATTGATACCGTAGCTGCTGTTGCCCACTCTTAGCCCGGCGTTGCCTCTACCTGCTCCTAGCCTGGAAGTGCTTCTACTTATTTTACTCGAGTTCGAGTTGCAAAATAACCATAAAAGAGTTGTTTGTCATTGGCATTGCACCCTAGGCTAGGTGAATTAATTCCACCAGCTAAGGCCAGGACCAAACATCGACTTATTGTCAAGTTCTATGGAAAATGACCAAATGAAAATATTTCAACTTTAGTCATGTCCATATGTCAACTCAATCATACATTCCAATGCAATCAGATGCAACAAGTAAAGAGGACGTTATATATTATAGAATCCTTCATCAATAACATTGAAAGAATGTGTTTATTGACAACAAAGCCAAAGTCCAAACAAACTTCCGGTAGCGGATTAGAAATCTCATAAGCTATTGATTCTACCTTCTTATGTCCAATAGAAATTGAAATAACCTCGTGCAATATATAACATCTTACTCGTGCTATGTTGACTTAAAAAGTTAAGAATATATTGATTAACTTCAGCATGGAATAGAAACCAACTGTTCCTTACATGTGATGCTTTTAAAAAGAAGATTCTGTCATTGACCCAGACACAAACAAAACAAAGAATTCTAGATAGTCCTCACTCTAAATGTTGGATGTTCCAAAGGTTCTATACTGAAACAGCAGATCAAGTATAGTTTACTAAAATGAAAGGTAGGACATTCCCACCTTTAGAAATCCAAGTTTACTAAGAACATGACATCACAGTTAGCATTCTTTAAATATAAATTAATTAGAAGAAAACATTCAGCATAAATAACAGACCCGTGCAGGCAATCTATGAGAAACACTTTTTGATCATTGTCACATTACCATAACATCAAATTGCTCAGGCTTTGAAACAAGTTGCATGCAGCAGTTGTCTACAATAATCTCATTGTACTTGATGCTGGGATACTTGCTCGCGATCTCTCGGCAGGATTCTAAAAACAGACCATCAGCAAGTTTCATGATGTTGGCTTTATGCACAGCCGTCACTTTCTTTCTGTTGTTGAGGTAAGCATACTCAAAGGCATATTTTGCAATACGTTCTGAACAGAACTTTGTCATCACCTAGCAAATGGCTCAGTGAGAAAGTGAAAATTGCAGGATTCAGAACATTTGAATAAAAAAAATGTCATTCTTGGCATTATTGGGATTGAAGCCTCAAGGGAGTGTAAAGATCTCCATCCATAAATAATTACTATGGACGACTAAAATAAGATAGCAAATAAAAGAACCAAAAACCATTTTTGAATTAATAGTATTGGAATAGGTGCGAGTTATGTTATACTATTAGAAAGATATAATTCGGCAGGAGTAATGTCATTTTTTTAATTATTATAACAGTTTAACTCTTATAGTATAGTTAAAGGATAGTAGTGGTAACATTTTGAACATGGAGTATGCAAAGTGAAGAGCCTTAGGCCTCATTCGGCCACTGGTTTAAAACCCAACTTTTGGAAATTTTAGAAGGGGGAAAAAAAGCAAGAACAGCAATATGGGTTGTTGGGCAAGATCCGAAAAGGCAAAAAAGCCTCATTTTAAACCCAATTCTTTCAAAGCCACAAAAAACAGCTTAAAAGGTAGGGAGGTAGATGAACATACTTTTTTTATTTTTGGATTTTTGTCTAAAAAGGAAAGAGGAAAAAAAAGAAAGGAAAAAAGCAAGCATATAAGTGCATGCCAAATGAGGCTTAAGAAACTCACAGAATGACAACCACAACAAAAACTTTTTGTGGCTATGCCAAGGTGATTTCTATGAATGCTATAAAGCCAATGTAGTTGAAGACCAAAAAAAAAAAAAGGTAGGTAAGTGGGAATGGGGACCACAAGATTTGGACCCTAAGATAGTAAGATAAGTGTGAGTTGCGAGGGCTTTTGCGAGCCAGCCACAACCAAAAAGACAGTTATTACATGCATCAAAAGGAGTAAAATCTCAAACAAGGATCCCTTTTGTAACAAAGCATCCTAAGTACTAAGAAAGAAAACCCATCACATGTTGATCTCCAAGGGTTCTGCGAGCCTTGAGGGCACAACCCTTGTCAATAAAATCTCCATATCTCCCATTAAGGGCACAACAAGGATAAATTATAAATGTCTATGTAGTCTTCAAAAAGAGTAAGACTATTTCATAATAGGAGCCTTCTCCTCATATCTTGAGAAGAGTAAATTCTCTAGAAAGACTTCTAACAATGTCTACCCAGGTTGGCCGGTCTACATTATGGTCTATATTGGGATGTGGGGATCATGTAACTTGGTTTCTAAGAGCAAGGATCGTTGAAGTGATACTCATTAAAAAAGGTCGTTGAAGTATTAGGGTTGCCTCTGCCTTGACCTGTCAAGGTACAGGCTTGTCTTCGTCTCGACCTGACAATTCAGAGAATCTTCAATCATTTGGTGCCCAAGCCACATGGCATCTCTATATTGATGGTTTGGCCTCCAAGTATTGCAACTACAACCGAATATAGCTAATACATCTTCATCAAAAAGAAGATAGTTCTTTTATAAGAAACTGTTGCAATAATCAACTCGTCATAACTATTTTTTCCCTCTCTAATTCATGCTAACCTTATTAATCACCTATGGAAGTCCCCATCGTCTCCAACTAATTGTAGTTTTATAATGTCTTTTTATTATAAGTTATTTAGTTTGTCGAGTAAGGGTGTTTTGGGTCATCTATGTAACTTTGTTTTGGGCCATCGTCTCCAATTGGTCCCTTTTTTCTCGATTCGATTGTTAGAGTGGCTTTCACGGGTCCCAAAATACTTGTGGGCTCTTCTCTTGAGGTCGACTGATCGGAAATTGCACTACCAATATTTTTTGCTCAACTATTTGTCAGCAGAGACATGTGAATCTTTGCAGCTTCATTATTCCTCTTTTTTCTTTGAAATGTTGCCTCAAGTTCTGATGTTAGTTGGTTCAAATTTGGTCCTAGGTACTTAATTTGCATTCAACTCTTGTGGCTTCATTGTTCCTCTTGATTTTTGAAATATTGCCCAAGTTTTGATGTTAGTTGATTCTAATTTGGTCCTAGGTACTTAAATTGCATTCAATTGCTTCTGAGAAGGGGAATTTCTTAGGACGATTGGATTTAGTTATGGAAATTTAACAGTTTTATTACCTTATTACTTCACTGAGAGCTAGCCAACCAATTAAAGATGATGATTTCCCAAGATCAAATACATCAAGAAGGCTATATGATCAAAATTAAATTATTTGTCTTGGACACGTTTTGTGAAATTTTTTGTGTGGGGAAATGTCAATTAAAGATTATAACCCATTTACCTCCATCTCATGAGGATCCCAAATTTGTCAATCGGGAACAAGAAGATTTTATTGTTACGGGACAATTATAGCATAGTCTGGAACCTCATGTGGCTACTACTAGTCATTTCTACGGCACATCTAAGAAGATTAGGATTCTCTTGCCGAATCTATTTCCCAACAGAGTAATGTTTCTGGAGTATATGAGTTTTATAAAAAGATTTTTACTATTATGCGATGCCTACTACAGCACTCTAAAAAAATGTGTGAGATCAATTGTTACGTTGACTATTTAGGCCTGGTTTGGAGAAAATTAAACAACTTGGAGAGGATTTTATGATCACTTCTTTGATCTCTAGTTTAGATTATGATCCTCGTGGATTTAAGGATTCATAATCTTGCTAGTGAAGCCTTATCCACTATTGCCAATGCCTTACTTTCTGTGGTTACGCACATCCTTAGGATGGGGCTCTATTATATATAGTTCTCCCACCACTTCTTCCAGTTCTTATGCCTTGATTTCTAATAATGGTGGACATGATACCTCCCATGGTGATTTTCACGACAGCTACAAAGATCGTTATTTTCGTGGTTGTGGTGATTCTCGTGGTGGTAGTCATTGTGGCAGAGGTGACCGTAAGTGTGGTCATTGTAGCGCTCCTAACCATACTGAACACTATTGCTGGGAGAAGCATGGTTAGGCAGAATGTGCATCAAGTGACTCATAATTCTACACAACCACTACCACATACAATTTCTACTTCATTTGGGTTTTCATCCTTTGGTAGTGATTCTTGTGATGCTCTTACTTCATTTGGACCTTCATCCTTTGGTACTGGTTCTCCGCTTTAGAACTATTATTCTTGAATATGGTTTCTACTCCACTTTTGGAACCTCATTAACAATATTCAATTATTGTGATGCCTTTACTATTCAATTTACTTGCTTTAGCACTATTATCCTCATGCTTGGTTTGATCACTTTAGCAATATCCATCTCTCTGGTTCAACATTTAGAACCTCTATGATTTTCAATGACAAAAATTATTAACAAATTTCACATAGCTAATTATTTGTTTTAAGATGATGGCATAATGTTAGAGGAACCATCAAAGCAATGATTAGATCTTTTGAATTTCTCTCAATATAGCTAGTTTTTTCATTTCAAAAGGTTTGGTAATGGCAAAAGGCCTAGATTTGTTGCCCTTTTACCTATTCCTATCTATTCTTTTTTAGCTCTGCTACAACTACTACTTTTTCTCCTCATTCTCTACCTTCTTTTGTCAACATGGCTGTTTCGAAGCAAAAAAACAAAAACAAATATAAAAAAAATGCCTACATAACTTGCTAAGCATTTCTTGGTACACAATAGTTTGTGGTACATATAACTTGAAAACTATCCTTCATTTTCTTGTTTATGTGCCATCATTCCCCAGGATTCGTTCATCAATGGACCTTTGTTTTCTTAATGCTTAGGGTTGCATTACTTTGTCTTCTGTACACGTTCTTGATTATATCTGATGTGTTGTTTAGTAACTTTGGAATTGTAGGTGGATCATATTTTTTATCAATAGACGTTTGCCCCCAAATTATTTTAACTGCAACCTATTTCTTTTACATTGGATGATTATGTATCTTCTAATTGTTTTGCACACTAGCATGGTTAACTAACTAGTATGTCTAGGTTATATTCACAAAAAATTCTCAATAATTTCCTTGAACTACTTTTGTTGCTTTGAGGGTGCATTAGTTTTCCCTTTGCCTTTCATCTAAGACAGCTCAATTCTCAAGAATGCTAGTGTGAAACCTGTCTTAATTTCTTAATAGAAAAAAATAAATAAACAAATAATGATAATAACAATAATATATAATAATATAAACAAATATTACTGTTAGTATAATTGGGTAATAGATTTTGTCAATTAAAATATAATTTCTGAACGATTAGAATGTTATTTAAAACGTTAATAATATTATTATTAAATAATACTTACATTAGGTGTCAATTGCTAGGTGCATGTGTGCACATGTAAACTAGAGAAAGTGAGTAGAGCGCAGGTGGTGGGGGTGTATGATGAATAAGGATATTAGAATCTATATATATATATATATATATATATATATATATATAGAGAG
>JAOTRH010059023.1:0-18759 GCA_034768845.1 Heliamphora exappendiculata
ATTAATAAATGAGACCCTAGGCAACACCACACTCGCTTAGAAATTGAGCCGGCTTGGAAGCGCCGCCGAGGCAATCAGTCAAAGCCTCAACATTTAAATTTATTTTTTCAATCTTCGTGTCTCAGTGTCTGTCTCTTCTTCAGCGAGTGCGACTCAGCGACGTTGATGGGTGACGATGATAGATGACGAGCGACGAGCGACGGTGACGCTACGTCAATGCTTCAATTTTTCGATTTTTGCCGGCGTCTTCTTTGGTTCTTTCGGTTTAGTAATTTCCAAAACTGAATCTGAAGGTCATTTTTATAATAAAATATGTTTTTCTAATTTTGTTATTCATTTTTTTGATGTAACATGTTTTATTCTTCTTCTATTTTTTTTAAAAAAATTATTTGAATTATGTATTTATATTTTGATTTCTGTCGACGTCTTCTTTTATTTGGTGTTTTTTGGTTGTAAATTAGATATTGATAAAATATGAAACATAATAATTTATATATTTTTAAAATTTTTATAATAATTATTTTTTGTAAATTTTTAAGAGAGTATATATTAAATTTTTAAAAAAAATTTAAAAGAACAAATTTATATAATTATGAAATATTTTGAATTAATACTATAATAATAATAAATTTTTTTAAAATATTAAGGAGGCAGTCGCATCTATTCGCCCTCTTAAATTCATCTATGGGTGCTAGTAACGATTGACGTAAGCCAACGCAAACTAGACCAAATTTACACAAAGAATCAAAGTTAAAATCTGTTCCATTTTAACACATTAAAAACTTGTACCTGCCTAATTCTTTCATTCAAAATTAAGAAAATTATCACGATGGGGGGAGCAAACTGCTCCCTATTCCCATAAACATTAAAGACACTTAGAATTTGTTTGATGGTCAATGTAGGCCTTGGGCTTGAATTATCAATTTGTAGTCTTTGTTTGTTTACTACAAAATCGACGAGATTAGTAGTTAAGCTGGATAACTAATTCCATCAAAGTAAGGGGATTAGAAATACCCAGCTCTACTTGGTATTTGCAATTTAATCCGCCTGTATTGAAAGATGAATACCATTATTCTCCTTACATTTTTATATTGCTAAAACTCAATCGATAGCCTAATTAGTTAGCCAGTTGTAGCTTCAATAGTAGTTTTAATCGATTGGTACTTCAAGCCTATCGGCAACTTCAACTATTTGCCCAGTGCACACTTGAAGCATAAGGACAATAATAGAAATTAACAAATCTAATTCCATCACACTTTATTTAATCTCATTCAAATTAAAATTTTTTCTAGTCTAATATTTAATTATACTTAAATCAAATATTAAAAAAAAACTATTACGACCTCATTACTAATTCTACCTTATTACCAATTCATATACTAATTTTACTTTATTGTTAATCACATCCAACTAACAAATTATCAACCATAGTCTTATAGCCTTTTTCTTAAACATAGAAATTGTGATAGTAACGATAGCAACAGTTATAATAGTATATTTTAATTATGTTTTTTTTTTAAATCATAAAAACATTTTTTTTAAATGATTTTATATAAAATTATTTTTTATTATAAAATATTTCACATCAAAATATTAGAAACCCAAATACTTCACTTTTTCTATAAAGCATACAATCGTAAATTGCCATATTACACAAGTTTTAATTGAGTGATCGTCTAGTAACGTTGGAAATACTATTCCTGCTACGTTTAAATTTAGGTTGGATATACAAAGTCTTAAAATAGAGTTAATTAAATCACCCTATCATAATTAAATTGTTTAATATATATATTCTAATTCATTTAATTTTTTATAACATAGTCAATCTCACGTAGTGTTTTATTAATTTTACTTAGCATAATGTATTATTATAATATTTTTTTATAAGTTTGTTAACCTTGTCAAGATTAAGGTAATGTTTGATATTATTAAAACTAATAACTTATAAATTATAGCTGAAAAAATAAAATTATAACTTATAAAAAAAATTATAATTGTTTAAAAAATTCCTAACTTGTAACTAAAAATAATTATTTATAAAAAAATTAATTATAATTTATAATAAAAGTTATGAATATTTTTAAAAAATTATAATTTATTACTAAAATTAATAACATAAAGTTATAAGATAATATACGTTCGGCAATACCAAACACCATCTATTATCCATAAATAATCAACTAATTAACCTTACATTCTATCTTAAGCCAATTTGAGTATTTTGTGTAGTTGAACCTATAAACTCATATGTTATAATTGAAATATATGAATATAATTTTAAGTAGAGTTGTAAGTATTTGTTAAAATTCAGTAGTTGATTTAAAAAGAATATTATCAATGAAATAAGACTCGTGTTACTTAATCTTAAAATTCGAGTGTATGGCTCGACTAAAGGGTACAAGCACACAATTCGAAAGTAACCACACGGTGTTCGGCTTAACTTATGGGACATCCCAACTTACAAGAACTAAGGTCTCGACTGTCATAAAAGAGTCTCGAAGACATGTCGCGAATTTAACACATATTCGACCGGTTGACTCGAGCCAAAGACTTGTGTATGGCTCGGGTGAACGACTCAAATAAGTGGTATGACTATTGACGACAAGCAGATGATCCGAGCTGCTCACCCCTCAACTAGCTCGGGTGTAATACTTCTCATAATTCGAGTCATTCATGACTCGAGCAACTCGTCTACTTATAACTCGAGTCATTTATGACCCGAGCTACTCGTCTCTCTAGTAACTCGGGTATTCTGCAGCTTAGTCGGTGCCGACTACTCTAACCCAGGTACATGGGTAATGATACAATCAATAAAGCAGAAGCAAGTTTGAGAGGCTCAAAAGATTCGACCACTCGAGTTACTCAAGTAACCCCAGTTGCTCGAGTAGATCCAATTTTACTCCATCAGTAAATCAGACATACAACTCCAAGTTACTCAAGTTACAAGAAGAGCTAGACTTGGCCAACTCGAGTTACTGGGGATCCGAGCTGCTGGGACCCTTATAACTCGGCCAACTAATATCGCTGTTCATCATGCAGAGGCAGAAGACATTCCATAGCACAGACTATGAAACGTAGCCCTAACTACGAATGAAGACCTTCCATGGCATAGACCATGAAGACAGCACAGACTGTATTATTGCCATGACACATACCATAAGGTAGCACATATTGTATTATTACCACGACACGGGTCGTGAAGACAGTACATATTGTATTATTACCACGACACGGGTCGTGAAGACAACACAGACTGTAATGTAGCTCTGACTACCAAATCATGATGACACAGCACTGACTATGTGGCTCAGCACAGATTGAACAACCAAGATATGGCACATACTATATGATTATAGATTCCTCTTAGAATGGAAAGATTATCCCAGAGACAATGAAGATAATGGCAGTACAATCATGTACGGGACGTTGGGAGACATGTGACTTGGTGGCTAAGGAAAGGATTTGTCGAATTATACGGACTCTCCCACTCGAGTCACTCGAGTGACCGCCGAGTCACTCGACCCGAGTTGGTCAGGTACTTAACCCGAGCTGGTTGGGTGCCCGTGGAGCTTCTGTTGTCGGACTTAGTTGAGTTGGAGTAGAACATCACTTGGCTGATTATCGGATAGAATTTTTTGATTCTCCGTTATCGCCTTTCATGATCCGATTCGATCTATTGAAAGAGTCATATCCGAACTGCAACATAGCTCATCTGAGCGCTATAAATAGGAGGGATAACCAGACTTTCGGATCAATCAGATTCTGATAACCAGATACATTGTTCGTACTGCCAGTACTCCATACTCAATTAGCTTTTTCCTTTACCTAACTTCGTCTCTCTCCGTTCTGTATTTCTGACTACTTTGCATATTTAACATATCTATTATTTTATATTATTTGTCTATTTCAAACGGATCTTACAAATTCTAAATGTATTGCTTTCAAATTGTAAAATTTGAATTTATTAATTTAAAACCAAAATTACGAACAAAGATTTATAAACAAACGTATTTAAATATTTTTAACTTTTTACTTAGACTACAAACTATGAGCAAAAAATTTAACTTAGACAAACACGGATCACAATGTGAACCAAGTTGGGCCCTATTTGGGCTAAATTTTTAAAATTTTGCTTATTTTTATTGTTTTGAAATTTTTTCATCCTTTTGACTAAAATTTTTATTTTTTAAAATTTTTTTGATGTGATAACAAAAAAAGTAAAATTTTTTACTAAAGACAAAAAAAAAATAAACGGCATTAAATTTGACTTATTTTTTGTCTTTTTCATTTTTTTTAATATTTTGATCAACAAAATTTAATTTTAACATAAAATAATATGACTAAATAATAAATTTTTTTTAATAAAATCAAAAATACGTAATCTATTCTATTATATCATAATAAGGAAACACGTAACTTGGTGAAATTTTTTATGATATTTTTATTTACAATAAAAACCCTAAAAATAATTTAATATTTTTATCTTTTGTATTCTCTTTTAAAACAATAAAAAAAATAAAAAAAAAACAAACAAAATTTTAACCTCTCACAATTTATGACCTACGAGCAACGCAAATGCGTGAGCACAACTGCTAGTTAAAATAAACAAATATTCAATTATTCCAAATGGATCCTAATACGAAGAAGTTATTTAGTGGAGAAAAAACATTACATCAACATATTTATGTGGCGGATTTAACTAATATATGTATATAATATATTTGTAATTTTAAGAAGTGATTCTATATGAATGAGAACAGTTACAACATATCAATATAACTTCACATTTAAAAAATGCACACATGTTCTCTTGTGGCTTTTTGTTTGACTGGAAATTAGATGATTTGGTACGAGTTTCAATGGGTTGAATTTGAGAGAAAAAAAAAAGGATGAATTTGAGAGAAGATGAGTAAATTTGTCTTTTAATAAATATTATTAACGGTGTTAAATGATAAAAGACATTAATATAATTTTTTAAAACATATAGAATTGATTGGGTTTGTCTCAAATCTATAAAAAAAAAAAAAAAAAAAGTCCAATCGGGCGCCCCGGCGCGCATACTGTTTTTGACTTTCGGGGACAAACAAATAGACCAGTTGCTGGTTTTATATTTCAAATTTAACATACAATATCATGTGCTCTATAGCATGCATGATTTCTTTATTTCTTTATTTATTGTCATCTTTAGAATCTTAGGCCACTTTTGAAATAATATGTTGTTTAGTTTTTAAAATTTATTTATATTTTTATTATAAGAAATTTTTTTATTTTTGAATAAAAAGTTTTACTTTTCAAATATATAAGATTTGAAAAAGTAAAAAAATACATCAGGTTTTAAAATTTTCGCTAAAAACAAAATATACCGAACAAACTAATTTTGACTTAAAAACAAAAAAAAAGCTCACTACATCATAAAGAATGGAAGTTAAAAGAACTGTAAATTATTATTCCATGCAGATTATTATTATTTATTTATTAATCTAATGTTATGCTTTAATATTTGATTGGTTGGAGGAAAAAAAATAAAAGGAAAGAAATTTTAAAATATCCATTTTTCTGGATATAACTAAGCATAATTTTTTTAAAAATAATATGCCTTGCATTTTCTCCTTATTTTTCAAACGCATCCCAAGAACAAAAAAATAATAAACTTTTGATTTCTTATTTTTCTTTTTCTTTTGTTCTTCTTTCACAAATTCAAAATCTAAATATTAGCACGAATCTTTCTTTAATGCCCTTTGTAAAGGAGTGGTTTGGAATGTTATTGCAAATGGATTTTAGCTTTTAATTATTAATTTTAATTATAAGATATAAATTTTTTTAAACACTCATAACTTCTGTTGTAATTTATAATTATTTTTTTTTCTATTTCAGGTATAAATTATAATTTTTATTAAATACTTACAATTTTTACTACAAGATACAATCTATAAACTACTTGTAGTAACTTTGTTATACACTATCATAATTCATATAGATCTACATATTTATACTATCATAATAAGAAAATACTAGAAACAATGATAAATTTGGTGAAGTTCATATGACATTTTTATTTCTATTCTAAGAAAAAAAAAACTTTTTATTTACTTAATAAATAATAAATATATAAATTTAAAATAACTTTACTTAACTTCCTACAATCTCCATAACTACCCACTTTCTTTATAACTTCTGGCATAAACTTTAACAAATAACATTTTCTTGAATTTCGTATTTTCTAAAGTACTTAACACAATAAAATTATATATTAAAAAATTGCACTTCAAATCTAATTACTTTACTGAAGTGGGGGAATGGGCTTTGAAATCTATTTGGGCTGAATTATACTTTCTCGTTTGTTATGGGCTCAGCCCAGAGTTTAAGCGGGTTTTATTGTGGACTGATGTCAGGCCATCCTAAGGCTATGTTTGAAGGCCCGAAATTTTAAGTAGGAGGGGAATTTGATAATTAGAAATCTAACATGGTCCGTTTGGAAAAATTTAAGTAGGAGGGGAATTTAATTAGAGTAGTTTTTTTTTTTTTAATTGAATTCAGCCTGGAATATAAGATTACAACGTGGGATAGGTCGAAGATGGAATTCCAAATTACTTTTAAGAATTTGGTCCGAATTGGATAAGTAATTAAGAATTACTTTTCTATTTCAATTTGGCCCCCAAAATAGGAATCACACGTGTTGGTACCAAGCTACTCAACCAAGAACTGTCAAGAAAGGAGTAGGTCAGCTATTTGCTCAGCCAGGGTGCTCATTCGGTTGCCCATCTTTACTGCTGATTCAGAATCACATTAAATAAGTATTCAATATAGTTTTTTATTTTTTAAATTTTGGATACGGCTGAGATATGTAGGGCATACGAGAAGGATATAGTAGGAATACATAATGCTCCAATTTCATTTTTTTATAAAAAAATTGGGTTATTTTTCTTCAGCTTATTAATTTGGGTTTTAATTTCGGTTCTCCCATTCTTTAATAAATAAATAAATAAATAAATAAAGAGTAGTCATGTAGAAATTGTTGCTTCTGGGTATTCAAGTAGGCAAATTGGAGTGGCCAAGTTTGGATTGGAGTTGACACTATTGCAATTTCAACTTGTGGGTTGGGTTAAGATTTCATCTACATCGCCACGAACCTTATAGTGGCATTGGAGTTGACTTTAATACCATTAATAACGACTCAAGTGGATCATTAACTTAATATGACTTAAATAAAGAGTTTAACAATACAGTTTAAAATGTTAAAAACTCAAATATTTAGTAGTACATCACTGATTTCATTATATACCATACATGTTTTTTTATTTTTCATTAATGTGAATTATAATATCATAATACACAGCACTGCCGTATCTGAAGACATGAAATACAAACGTTTTTCTTTTTTGTGATTGAGAATTACGCTTAGGGAGGATCTATCGTATTCTACTCCAAGCGTGTAGGGTCAAAAAAATTCAAAGGCCATTCCTAAGCATGTGTTCTTTGAAGCATTCATATCGAGGGAAAACAAATGGGGAAAAAAAATCCACAAACCAACGCCTCTTAAACATTTTGAAGGCTCTATACATAAATATACGCATACTTCTATACTATTATTAAAATGAAGCATTTTACTTTAGATTTTTTTGAAGTCGATTATATTTTTAACCCCTAATTAACACATTTTATTTTTATAATAATTTGTTTTGTAATCGTTTTTATTACGTGAACTCTCTTTTAATATTTTCATATAATAAATTGTGAGGAGTGATTCCGCAGGGGTGAGATTAGTTATTATGGGAAAATAAAGAATTAGGCTTGAGCCTTTGGACTTGTCGACTTGATCGTTCCTGCACAAAGAAACATGGGTGAGACCGGCTGACGGGGAAAGCCCTTTCGATGCTTAAGTCAGTCGACTGGAAGGTAAATACTGAAAATTTTAAAGAGAATTCAGTAAAATTTTGGTAAGAGAGGTTGTCTATGTACATTGTTTTTGAGTTCGGTATTTATAATGTCATCGTGTGAGATTTTGCAGTAAATGGATGACTCCCCATGTTTAGTTCTGTAGCAGGAGTTACTGATTTTCCCTTTTTATTGGAGTCGGTTTGAGACTTTTCCTGCTAAAACGACATGTTGTTTAATTATTTCGGGTCATATCGAGTGCAATTCAATGTAGAGTTGCACGAATATGATAGTGCCATTAATACATTAAATGCGTTCTGACTTCGATTATGACCTTTATCATTACTCTTGATCGGGCTTTGAAAATCGGATTAGATGAGCTCTTTTGCTCTATTATAACGGGTCTCTTGGCCACTCCATCTTTTGGGTCAATTGGGTCTAAATTCGAATTGCGCCCTAGCTCGCATGAATTTGGGACTCACCTATTTCAATAACTAATATTACACACGCGTACACACATTATTAGAATCTTTAATATCCTTACCTGCACATTAATAAGGGTAAAGTATTTTTAAGAAGCATTGTTAATTACTAATCCGATCAAAATACCATGAACGAAAACTATTAAAATTGATTAGAAAACGTTTTAAGCCAAAATAATAAAATATATATTTAAGCAAATTTTAGTCCAGCATCATTAATTTTGTAGGGATTGAATTATTGGTGGAATAAAAAGGCATGAGTTGTGCCATAGGTAAAAACAAAATAATGGGATAAAAGACTTTGTGTAATGCAATTATGAATTGCACCGCGGGGGATAAGTTACATTATGAAATTACGAATAGACCTATAATGGATAATTTATATCAAAGAATTATTCTTTTATCTAATTAGTAAGAGAGTGAATAAATATGGATAATTAATTATTTTGATTGTTAAATTTACTAAAAAAATATTTTGGAGTAATCCAACCCCACAAGATCGATCACCATCCATTGGGTATTTGTTATTTTCCTTTTAATTCCAAATACTCCGTATAATCTAAATAGAATAGTCCCATGACTAAATTTAGTGAATTAAAAATAGAATAAAAATTATATAGGATTAGACTCTTAAAACCAGATAGTTTCACGTCTCTTAACTAGCCCACCAGTCTGTTTGCGGCGCTCTTGACATTAAGTGGGACTCAAGTACTTGAGTTTTATCACCTTCACATAAATAAGTGGTATTAGACTCTTAAAACCAAATAGATTCGAAAAAATCTATCTACCCAGAAAAAGTGATTTGTAAGGTACAAATTCATATTAAATAAGATACGGACACATTCTAAGTGAATCTTAACCATCCACATTAAATTCTAAGTGATTTTCTAGGTATTTTTTCTGAATTCATAGTATTGCTGAATAGTTTCACGTACCTTAACTAACTCACCAGTCTGTTTGTCACCCTCCTAGCATTAAGTGGGATGCAAGTATTTGAGTTTCTAGTAATTCTAAAGACCCCCGAAAAGAAAATGAAAAAATTATTCTGAATTCAAAATAAAGGGTTCAAATTTAGTTATGTGTTGTGTGGACCATACTGCAAACAAATCTAATTACTAATTTTGAATTCTGGGTAGTTTTTTAAAACTGTTGTCCGAATTTATAGTATTGTTCTTGAGTTTCATCACCTTCAAATAAAAAAGTAGTTGGCTTGGCACATTGAAAATAGAGGTATAAAAGAATGAAAGGTTTGAAAGCGTTAAGTAATTACTGCGTTTGCTGTTCTTGATTCAGTACAAGTCAACGCATCAATACTGAGAAAATGGTTGTCATTGATTGGAAGGCATAAACTTACACTGAAAAGTGGAATTGGTGTCGTAATACACGTTTTTTTTAGTATCAATTGAGGATTTCTTGACTTGTGATGTTGCAACAACCCGATGGCTATTTATTAGAAAGACTAATATATAATCCTCTTTTTTACGCAACCAAACACAAAATTAAATGTTATGCGGACCTATGTATATTCCCAAACAAGCTCTTAATTTTTTCAAGCCATCCCTTGAGGCCTTTTTTAATAAATGAATGAAAAAAAATTAGTATTTCACAAGTAAATATGATGGATTAATACATGTTCTTTTTGTGTCTTATAAGGTCATGATGTTTGTTATAGTAAGAGTGATCGTGCCCAAAATGGGGTACTAAAATAAAAATGCAAACCTTTCGTGAAATTGTAAATTGTTAGTCGATCCAATCCATTGGATTGATTAATTACCTTCTTTCATCAAACGGTTCAAATTTAGTTTTACTTTTAAAATCACATCCTATGTGCGACTATAGAAAAATTAATATAGTTTCAAATACTGTCATATACTACTTCTTTTTTATTAGCAAAGAAGGATATTATTAATTCTCAAAGAAAGAATAGCAAGCCTGAATAACACGAGTTACAAGGCAATGCCCAAGCAAGCACCTGGGTACAAAAGACAGAAAAAATAGAAAAAATCCAAAGCAGACAAGAGGTTTACACCGGGAACAAGCATTAAAACCTCATGGCAAACTAGAGACAAAGATTTCTCCGTTGAACCAGATTCAGTTCACGGACAACTTCTATCACGACCCATTGTCATATATAGCGTCTGTGACCGGCAAGTGAGTTAAAATTCACCAAATGTCTCTTTTCTTTACTTTTCACATTCTCATTTTAAATTTTGTTAACTGGAACTTTAAAAAAAAAAGAAGTATTTATTGAAATAATTCACTTTTAATAAAACAAACGTACTCTCATAGCAACTAAAAGCATTAAAGTGCAACAGTACTAAAATGTAGTTTCAAATAGTTATTACAAAAATTTAAAATGCAGCATTGACAGAAATAGGAGAATTAGACATGAATTAAAACTCCTTATTCCAGCAGCTGACTTCTTCACATAATCACGCGTCACCTGAAATGTTACAGCGTTCATTAGCACCGCTAGTATGAATACAATGATATCTAAACTCTTAATTACTGTACAGTGTTAGAATGATATACATATTAAACGGTTAGTCAGAATTCGGTAGAGAGCGAACCAACATTTTATAATGTTGCCAGATCTTAAGTGCAAACACCACGACGGCTAGCTCGAGATCATGGGCATGATAAATCTTCTCGTGGATCTTCAATGATTGCGAAGCGTAGGCGATTACTTTTCCATGCTGCATTAGTACACATCCCAATCATTGTCGCGACGCGTCACTGTAGAGCGAGAATCCTTATGTGCCTGCCGATAGAGCAAGTACAGGTGCCGTTGTTAATCTCTCTTTTAGCTCTTGAAAACTTTTCTCTCGTCTCTCATTCAAGATAAAAGGCTCTCCTTTCCGAGTCAGCTCTGTTAGTGGTACCGCAATTTTTGAGAAATCTTGTAAAAATCGATGATAATATCCTACGAGACCTAAGAAATTTTGTATCTCCATCACTGTCGTTGGTGTTGGCCAGTTCACAACTGCTTCTATCTTTTTAGGATCAACCGATATTCCGTTACTCCCGACTACATGCCCTAAAAATACCACTTCCTTCAGTCAGAATTCACATTTCATCAGCTTGGCGTACAATCTGTGCTCTTGCAACGTGTGCAGCACCTTCCGTAAATGTTCCACGTGCCCGTCTTCACTTTTAGAGTAGATTAGAATATCGTCGATGAATACAATCATGAACACGTCTAGGAACTCCTTAAACACTCGGTTCATGAGATCCAGGAATGCTGTGGGTGCATTAATCACTCCAAATGGCATCCCCAAGAACTCGTAATGTCCGTACCGCGTTTGGAAAGCTGTTTTCTCGATATTCTCCTTCTTATCTTTCAACTGATGATACCCGGACCGTAGATCAATCTTGAAAAATACCGTCGCACCTTGTAACTGGTCGAACAAGTCTTCGTTCCGTGGTAAAGGATATATGTTTTTAATCGTGACTATATTCAATTCCCGGTAGTCTATGCATAATCTCATCATCCCATCTTTCTTCTTTTCAAACGGTACCGGAGCTCCCCACGGCGACATACTGGGCCTAATAAAATCTTTATCTAATAATTCGTGCAATTGAACTTTTAATTCTTTTAGTTCAGGTGGAGCCATACGATATGAAGTTTTAGAGATTAGTCGAGTCCCGGGTGCAACTTATATAGAAAAATTAATCTCTCGGTTTACAGGCATTCCGGGTAGGTCTTCAGGAAATACCTCCGAAAATTTACAAATTATAGGAATCTCTGTCAATGTTGGACTTTTGGGCATTTTCTCCTTCACACTGCAGAAATAACCTCGACATCCTTTTGTCAGGAGGTTCCAAGCTTGGGCTATCGATATAAAAGATGGGGGTGAAGAAACTCTTTGCCTCTCCGCGAGTAGTATGAAAATAGACACACTTTGATGTATAGTCGATAACAGCCTGAATGGTTACAAGCCAATCTATACCAAGAATTACATCAAAATGTCCCACGTCAATAGGAATTAAATTTTCCAAGAGGCTAACATCACCAAAAGTTACCTCTCAATTTCTATATACAGAGGAACAAACAATTCGTTTGCCCATGGGTTGAGAGACCAGAAGTTCATAACTAAGAGGTTCCGGTGTTCCTCCTAACTTGTTAGAAAATTTAGACGATACGAACGATTGTGTTGAACCGGAATCAAATAGTACGTAAGCAGGTGTGGAGCAAACAAACAGGTTACCTGCGACGACCTCTTCAGCGTTCTAGGGATCTCCTGGCACGAGCGCGAGCATTCTTCTTTGTCTTTGATTGTTGTTATCGTTTCTTCGGGCTTTGTATGGTGGCTTCCTCGTGTCTCCTGTTCCCTGGCTTGTGTTTTCCCGGCCACTATTTTTTGCAAAGAGTTTTGAGCAATCCCTTCTAATGTGTCCTTTGGCACCACACTGGTAGCATCCGTTGGTTGTCCTCCAGCAAACTCCTGAGTGTATCTTTCTGCACATCGCGCAAGGAGACTGTTGATTTCCTCAATTAGTAGTTCCTGCATTGGCCTTTTTCGAACTGTCACCTCCCGATCCAGTAACTTGGTGCTTCCGGTTCTCAAAAAACTTGCGACGCTCATTATTCTCTTGCTCTACCAGCATTGCCCAATCCACCACGTCAGCATAGCTACGCAATCTCAACGGGCGGATCATCTTTCTGATTTTCACTTGTAACGCATCCTCGAACTTGCGGGCCTTCATATGTTCAGTGTGAATCATATGTGGGGCATACTTCAAAAGATTCGTGAGTTCCGCCTCATATTTGAAAACTGTCACTCCCCCTCTCTACTTGAGTTGCTGGAACTCAGTGCGCTTGGCATCGAGCAGAGGTTGGGAAAAATACTTCTCTCGGAAGTGGCCTACGAACTACTCCCACTCTATGTGCGGTTCGCTTTGTTTCTTCAGATTCCACCATCTCTGGGCTTCACCTTCTAGTTGGTAAGTGGCCAATGTCACCTTCTGGGCTTCCGAACATGGGACAACTCTAAAGATCTTTTCCATGGATGCAATCCATTCATTCGCTTTGATTGGGTCCAGCCCTTCTCGATAGGATGGTGGCCTCATATTCAGAAACTCCCTCATGTTGGGACCGTCCACGTTGTTTTGGTGCATCCCTGGGTCTCGGTCTTGAGCTCTCACTGGAGGCGGGTTGTTATTAAGTCTAAGAGGAATTGGATCTAGTTGTTGCCTAGCTTAGGCTAGGTCCTGCATCATCTGATGCATCTCGTTCATCTGTGTGTTCATCTGACGCATCTCGTACATTTGTGTGTTTACTAGCGCCATAAACTCTTCCATGTTTCTGTTGTCGATCGATCTACGTGTTTTCACCATCGTTAAATGTAAGATTAGAAAGATATACTCAGCATTCACCTAGATTCTTTTGTTCGTAGAATAAGAAAAGACATACTCTATTGTGTAAACTTATACTCACATGCTTTATGCATGTAATAACTCAAGCAATAATGTGTAACATATAACAAAACACGTGCAAGAATCTTATACTATGGGATTTAAACCATAACATGGCTTTGATACCACTTCTGTCACGACTCATTGTCATATATGGCGTTCGTGACCAGCCAGTGAGTTAAAACCCGTCAAAAACCTATTTTCTTTACTTTTCACATTCTCATTTCGAATATTGTTAAATGAAACTTTTTTTAAAATAAAGTATTTATTGAAAGAATTCACTTTTAATAAAACAAATGTACTCCTAGAGCAACTAATAGCATTAAAGTGCAACATTATTGAAATAGTGTTCTAAATACTTATTACAAAAATTTGAAATGCAGTATTGACAGAAATAAAAAAATTAGACATGAATTAAAACTCCTTATTCCAGCAGCTGACTTATTCACATAATCATGCATCACCTGAAATGTTTCAACGTTCATTAGCACAGTTAGTGTGAATTCAATGATATCTGAACCCTTAATTATTACAGTGTTAGAATGATATACATATTAAACGGTTAGTCAGAATTCGGTAGCGAGCGACCCTACATTTTATGCAGTGGACATGATAATTTCTTATAGCCACTTGGTCGTGGTCCGCCACCCTTATTGCCTCCCTTAACTGGTACGCTTATCGTCCCCCAGCGGCTAAGAAGCCGTTTAACCATCATTCCTTCGTGCATCATTTTCATTCGTTTTCATTGTTCATCATTCGTTTTCATTTTCATTTTCATCATTGGTTTTCATTTTCATTATTCGTTTTTATTTCTTTAACAATGTCACATATCAAGCATTCACGTGAAATAAAAATTAGTTCAGATATCAGAGACTCACCTGATCTAGTATAAATTTGATTCAATTTGTTCAAAAACTCCAAATCTAGAATAGGCAACAAATACTACTTTAAAAAAAATTTGCATATCTGTCATAACTTTTCTTACTTAAAAAGTGACTAAAATAAAATTATAGTTTAACATTTTCATAAATACTCAAGCTTTTTAACTTAAATTCATTATTATTATTATTATTATTATTATTATTATTATGTATAATAACATGATTCATTAAAAATATACCTAACTATTTAACTTTATTTTTTCATAACATGTAAAAATAAGAAAGTATATTAATTTTAAATAAAAAATTCCTTAACGTTAATTGCATAAAATATTTCATTTTTATAACATATGAAATTACCGGTGTAAAACACAACAGTAGGCTTACCCAGAAATACATAACCAATTATAACTAAACCCACCTATTACAGTACTATTAAAAACCTCATAACAGTAAATTAGAATCCAACTAAACAGAATAAAAATCAAAACGAAACCAAAACATTTGCATTAACATACAAAAACTCACTCTAACAGTAACTAACACTAACCTGAGGAACCCAAAACAAGAACAGTAGAAATAAAAAATCAAAGCCATCATCCATGCGTAGGCCATGCACGCACAGAGTGCACGCACCGGTTCGTCTAGGATTTTTGACTTAAATTTAGGACACGTGTTCGAATAATTTGGATATCGATTTTAATCGCCGTTTGCAGCTATGCGTAGGCGATTATGAGGATCTAACAATACTTATGGGGGTTGAATCAGAGGTACAGGATAACGGATATTATGGTCCGAAGTTGGACAAAAAAACTTTTTTTTATGGTACATAAAATCATAAAATATAAATTTTTGATTCACGCGGGTTCTCCGAAAGAGTTTTCTAATAATCGATACCGTTTACTGGTGTTAGGTCGTCCAAAGATTGGATCCATGAGTATACAGTGACGGTGACAGTGGATGTTATTAAAACAGTGCGCGACAAAAACATAAGATTTTTGCATATATAAACGTGTGAAATTAGCGGGTTGCATGGGATGTTTCGGGCGGAGGCACTGGTGGTGGTCGCCGGTAGCCTCGGGTGACGCTAATGGTGGTGATTCAAACAACAACAGAAAAAAGAGGGAGAGAAGAATAGCGGGAGAGAGTGAGAGATAGAACAAATTATCGAGGGAGAGAGAGAGAGAGAGAGAGAAAAGTGGTGGTCGGCAGTGGCGTCGCTGGTGTCGGGGGGTGGCCGGCAGCGTGGGCAGGCGTTGAGGTGACGGAGAGGCGTGTCGGGGCTTGCGGCTAACTTCTCCTCTCTCTTTTTTTCCACACTCTACACTCTCACTTACACTGATGCAAAACAACCCAAACCAAGCTCACTTATATATACACTGATTGTATACTTATCAACGGAGGTACAGTAAACTCAATTGAAAGGTAAAGTTATTAGAATAAAAGGCTCTGTTTAAAATTCATCGGTTTCAAGGTTTTAGCACCACGGATTTTGTATATTTGAATAAATACTAATATTATTATTATTAAATCCATGTTATTATATTAATTATATATCAATATATGTATATATACGGGATGGGTTAGCGGCTCTAATTGCAAATTCAAGGCTCCCTTTTATGATAATTGGTTACACTTCCACTAAATTCACCGGTTTCATTTTAGTTTTTAATTTTAATACTTAATTTTGTATTTATATCATTATTATTATTATTATCACATATATATATCTATATGTGTGTATATATATATATATATGTATTTGATTGAATATTATTATTTTTGCATTTAATGTATGTCCTAATTGTAACGAAAAATTTATTAGTATCACACTATTATGATTATAATTATTTTTATTTTATTATTATTATTTTTGAATTATTACAATTTCGATGCGAAAAAGAAAGTTCTCCACCGTGAAAGAAGTAGCATTGCAGGCAGCTTTTGACCATATTATAGCAAGAATTTTTTATTCTTCAGCTGTCTCCTCCCAGCTTACTTCCACCTGTTTGAAAATATTTTTGTTACGAGCCAACAAAATTGACCACAGGATAGAATAGAAAAGGCTTAACCATATCCTTTGTTTCAAGCCCCAAAACTTCTAGCCAAGCCACCATGCCATGAGATCGGCAAGATTTTTCGGACAAGCCCAAGTTAATCCCCACCAATTGGGAATGATAGCCCAGATTCTTCAAGCAAAATTGCACAACAGGAGTAGAAGTGTTGATGATTCGTTAACAATACTGCATAGGACACACAATCCAGGCTGAGAGGTGGGGATAATTTTCCACCTTTGTAATAGTTTCCTTGTTGGAATTCCGGCTACGAAGCTCATCCAAGCAAACAGTTGCATTTTAGGAGGCATGGTATTGTTCCAAACTGGCTAAAGGTCTGATACTTGTTTTCCTTTTTTTGAGTCAGCTAGGATGGCTATCGATCTCACAGAAAAGGCACCCCCCTTCTCACATTTTCAAATCAGTCTATCTGGGATAATTAAGTTCAAATGAATACCTTGTAAGGAGGTTAAGAGAAGACAGAGGTTGTGGCTCTCCCATACAAATAAGTTCCTTTTGAACTCAAGATTCCAAGTACAGCTGGGTGAGTTCAATTGTAGCAAATCTTGGATGGAGCTGTGCTTTTTTTGAGATAGCATAAACAGTCTTGGGTGTAAAGAAGCTAGAGGTTGGTCTCCCAACCAAGGTTAAGTCCAGAATTTGATTGAAGCACCATTACCCACTTTGATTTTACAATTCTTTTGAAATATTTCTTTCCAGGGACTCTCAGATGAACCCACTTTCAAGATGTCTTTCCAAATTGAAGAGGGTTTGTTTCCTGTTGGTAGTTGAGGAAACCAGTCCAGGGTGTTGCCTCCATATTTACTACATACAATTCTCTTTCATAGGCTATGGCTTTTGAACCCAAATCTCCACCACCATTTTAATAATAAACCCGAGTTTCTAGCTTTGAGCTCGGGGATGCCTAGGCCACCCAACTTTCTGTTAAGAGTTGCTCTTTCCCAGCCCACCAAATGAACCTTCTTCTGGACTTCACCATCGCCCCGCAGAAACCTTCTCTGGATCTTCTCGATTTGGTGAGCCGCCAATATAGGCATTCTGTATATGGATATATAGTACACATGGAGGTTGGCTAGGAAAGCTTTGATGAGTTGGATTCTTCCAGCTTTAGATAAGAGTTTTCTTTTTCATGGGATAAGTTTCTTCCTCATGTTCTCAAGAATTGGATCTCAAAGCTTTACCTTTCTTGGATTCAAACCTACAGGTAAACCAAGGTACTTAAAAGGGAAACTCCCAAATTTACATGATAGAAGAGTTGATAGTGTTAGCAATTCTCCATCAAAGACCCCAACTCCACAAATTAAGCTTTTGTGAAAATTAATTTTTAGACCCGACGTATACGCAAAATATCTCAGCACGCTTTTAACCCCTTGGATTCCCTCTACATCAGGGTTGCAGAATAAGATGGTGTCATCTGCAAATTGGAGGTGACTAATTAGTATGCCTTGGCAACCAATTTCAGTCCCTTGGAAGATGTTTCGATTCTTAACTTTTTCTAATATTAAGTTAAGACCTTCTACGGCTATATTGAACAGAAAAGAAGAAAGACGATCTCCTTGCCTCAGGCCACGTTCCATCCTGAATTGCCTACTTAAAGAACCATTGATAAGAACAGAGATAGAAGCCGTAGAGATGCATTCTTTCATCCAAGAGCACCGTTTCCTTCCAAAACCCATCTAGAGCAACAAATCCAAAAGATAATTCAGTTAATGGAATCACATGCTTTCTCAAAATCGACCTTGATGATAATGCCTCTACCTTTTTTTTCTTTTCCATTCATCTATAATCTCAATTGCTATGAGAATTTCGTTAAGTATTTGTCTCCCATAGATAAAGACCGATTGCTTTTCGTCAACTACTTGGCTGATAACCTTCATCAGTCTTTCTGCAAGGACTTTGACAAAGACTTTATAAGTGGAGTTTTGGAGGCTAATGGGTCTTAAGTGTTGGAATTTGTGAATTTCATTGGCCATTGAAATTTAGATTTCAATAGCTGGATCAATTACAATTGAATTGGCCATTCAATTGCAA
>JAOTRH010059034.1:0-18758 GCA_034768845.1 Heliamphora exappendiculata
GATTAACAATTCTAAAACTAATAATTTTGGAAATACCAAATACTTTGGGCTTAGATATCTCAACTTTAGTTTAGTTTTGTATTTGTTTACTCTATGCGATAAGTAGTTATCATTGACAACTTAATATAATTTTTTGTTTGTTTTGATAAGAATTAATTAAAATAATAATATAATGACAAAAAAACTCTTGCACCATGCCAAAGTTGATATATTGTAATTGGAAAGTTCAATTTTTTTGGTTAGAAAATTTATATTTGACATTTATTTTTCAAAATATGACTTATAAATCTATTTATTGATTGGTATAATTCTCATAATTGTTGTTTATAGTGAGTTTAAAATATAGTATAATAACACTTTTTTGTTACATCACTTGGTAATGGAATATTTACAATTAAAATGTTATCAAATAAAACTAAAAATAAATTTTTTTAAGTAAGATGGGAAGTAAAAAATTTCGAGTAAGATCAAAAAGTCAAAAAAAGAAAAAATAAATAACTCTAGAGCCGAAAAAATAAAATTTAAAACCGTCACTAATAATATTGCAAATTAAAAAATTAACATTAAAACTTAATCCTAATAATTCAGGTAAAAAATTAAACAAAAGAAGTAAAAAAAAAGGTAAATTTTAAATTTTAAATTTTGAAAAGTAAAAAAATAGAACAAAAAATGAAAAAAAAATTCATAGAGAAAAAACAAAAAAAAAAAACTAATTTTTGCTTTGATATTTAAATAGGAAGATTAAAATTGGTATTTCACACTTAATTTTATAACCCCTCTAATTTCAAGATTCCATGTCCCACTTCCTTCCCCTGGGCTTGTTATCCAATGTATGAGAGAGATGAAGTTCGACCGGAATAATTAATTTAGATATAATTTAGAGAAATTTAAATATTAGTTTTCTTTTTAGAACTCAAAAGAGATTTAATTCTACAACATTTATTTTAAGAGATTTAGTCTCATTAGATTTAAAATAATTATATTATGTCTAATATGTTTTTAATTAAGATTAATTCTTTTTTTGAAATGTTACGCACAAATTTGGTGAAAATTGAAATAAAAACTTAGGAAACTGATTTGGTAGGAACATATTTGGTGAATAAAGATTTTGCTTGAAATAGAAACTGATTTGGTAGAATGTTTTATCTAAAAATAGGGGGTTTTAAAATTCAGAAAATTAATTTTTTATAATTTTTCAAATCGATTGCTCTGTGTATTACACATGTTCGGCTCTCTCAAAGTTGTCGGAACAGGACTGTTCTGCCGACGACCATGAATGCGACCCATTGGGCGGAGCGAGATCGCTTCCCCTGGGCGTCCCCCTCGCTACAACTGCTGACTTCTTCGGCTGCCGTTGCCGTCGCTAACTTTGTTGCCTCTGCCATCGCCGCCGCCTCATCGTCAAGCCTCGTTGTTAGAATCAGAAGCCTCATCGTCAAAATCAAAATCCCCTATTCTCTCTATCTCTCTCACGGCGTTGTGCAGTTTGGTGGTTTGAAAAAGACGTTTTTCGCCTGAGAAAAGACAAAGAAGCACAAGCTCAGCAACCATTGCTGGCGTGGTCTATGCGGAGGAAAAGGAAAATTTGTTTGGGTTGCGTGTGGACTACACTAGTGTATAGTTTGGATCCGTAAATGTTGTGGTTTATAATTGTATTAGTTGGGTGTTCTAGGTTGAATATTTGGTTTAAAGTGATAAATACATCGACTGTAAATTATATCAGGTAAGTGTTATTGTAAAAATCTTTGTCTTAATTGTGATTTTTACAAGTGATAAAATTTTAAAAGTATCACTTGAAAAGTGAGTAGTAACATTGTGATAAATGTATCTGTTGTAAATTGTTTCAGTTGGATGTATTGAGCTAAATGTTTGGCTTGAAGTGATAAATGTATCGGTTGTAAATTGTATCAGTTAAGCGTTCTTACAAAAGTCTATGTCTTAGTAGTAGTTTTCACAAGTGATAAAATTCTAACAATATCACTTGAAAAATGAGTAGTGGCTTTTGAGATAAATGTATTTGTTGTAAATTGTAGCAGTTTGGAGTTTTGGCTGAATATTTGGCGTGAAGTGATAAATGTATCAGTTGTGATTTGTATCAGTTGTAATTTTCTGGCATCATATTATGTTTTTATTTTTTATTGAACATAGAGAGAGAGAGAGAAATGCTATTTGATTTAAGGGATATCTACAAATAGAATATTGATGATATTTTTATCAGTTAGTTAATTATTGCATGAAACTAAATTTGTGAAAACAAAAATTATAAAACAAATTCTATTGTCATTTGATCATAGGATCTTTATTTAAATTTCTCTAAAATTTAAGCAAAAAAACATGGGATAAGATTATTATTTAAACTAATAATTCATTCAGATCCATTTATCCTGAAGTCCAAACATGACCAAAAATAACAGCAAAGTATCGATATCAATAGTCTTGGTTGTTTAGATTGAAGTTACAAATATTTATTAAAATTATAAATTTATAATTTAAAATAATAGAATTTGGTTTGTTAATTTACAATTAAAAACTATGGATAAAAAATTATAAATACATTTATTTAAATTTTAAATTTTTTTTTGTTAAACAAGTTCGGTGACAAATATTGAGGCCAGCAGTAAAGTATTGAGGCCAGTAGTTTTGGCTGTGCTCTGTGTAGACAGAAACAAATAAGAGATAGGTATCTTTCCTTTGCAGTTTCCATGTCCTTTACACCATCCCCAAAGTCAAAGAATCTAGGCTAGGTTTTGTTTTGATTAGGTTAGGCCACATTGCCACTATAGAAAAATTATTTAATGCTGGTGTTGTTTGGTTATATTGAAATTAGTAATTTATAAATTATAATTTATAATAGAAGTTGTAAATATTTGATAAAAATTATAATTTTTAACTAAAATAAAAAAAATAGTTATAAGTTGTAACAAAAGTTATGAACTGGTGTTCGAAAAAAACTTATAACTTATAGTTAAAATTAATTGCAGAAAGTTAAAAAAATTACTCACAGTAACTTTGGCAAGCATCTCAACTATCGAATATGTTAAGGTTCTAATAAAGAGTAAAATTGAGTTGGATATAACTATATAATTTAATCTAGTCATATTATTGAATATAAATGAATTAAAAATATATCATATTACATTCTATGTTTGGAGTGAATTTATTGAATGCATTTATTCAATTTAATACGCCATTTGAGATGAAAATATAGTAATAGATAAGAAATAAAATTTTCAAATTACCTTTATTGTTATACTGACTTCACGGTTTATTTAAGTAGATTGATGAAAGTCTTATTCGATTGGTAATATTTTTTATTACTTTTATCTTGGTATAAATTTATATTTTGTTTATTGTATAGTGTATAAAATTAACATGGTTGAATTTTACATTAATTTCACGTCCCTTGTAATATAAATCACATTAACACATTACGAAATAAAAAAATTAATCCAAATATTGTATAAAATTGAATATGTGGCGAGGCCATAAGTTAAAAAAAAGAGACTCATAGAATGACAAAAGCAAATAGAGTTTTTGCACATTCTCGTTAATTCATAAACAGGATCCATACATTTCGATCGAAAAAGAATTTAAAAAAAATATTTAAAAGTAATCGATATATTTTTCGAAACAAATGATGCTTATCTATTGTTTTATACCATTCAAAAGAATAATTAAACTATTAATAATCCAAAAGAATAATTAAACTATTAATACAAAAGAATAGTTAGTGAAGAAGAATCATTAACTAGAATTACTCTATGAGCATTGCATAATACTTTTTTTTTTCTTTTTTTCATTGTTTTGTTGGCTCCTTGCCAACTGTCTTCTTGGCAGTATGGTGGCACGTGATTGGCAGAAGAGTTGGGTAATAAACGTGGTTTTCTTAATTTTTAATTTTATTTTTTACTTATAAGATTAAAAAAAAATTTATAGAATAGCTATTAGATCAATAATTTTATATAGAACAAAATGTTGGACTGCTAAGAAATATCACATAAATAAGATGAGTGTTGTGAAAATAAGAATGTTAATGTAGATGTGTAGTAAGATTAGAAAAGATAAAATTTAAGAATGAAAAATTTGTGAAATGATAAGAGTTGTACAAATTAAGAATAAGTTGAAAAAAAATAGATTAAGATAGTTTGGATATATAAAACATAGATCAATTGACGAAGTGGTAAAAAATAGTGGTAAGATAATGAGTAATGAAAATACTAGAAGGAGGGGTAAATATAAATTGACATGAGTTGTCGTATTAAGAAAAAATATGAACTTATTAAAATTAACTAAAAATATAATTTTTAATATAATAGAATGCGTAAAAAAATTCATATAGCCGACTCTAATAGAATCTGATAAAAACTTAGTTTGATTTGATTTGATTTGGCAATTTTTATTTTTATTTTTTATATTTTTCTCTACTCTTAGAAAAAAAATCTAAGCATGCAAATTTTGATTACAGATTCAATTATATATTAATATTTTTTATCGATAAAAACATGCGTTGTTTTTATTTTTTTAAACAAAACATGTTTTTATCAATAAAAATCAGTGGTATATAATTAATTAGGTGTTTTAAATCGGTGCCCGTAATCGAATTGATCTTTTTAATTTTTTTTTTAGATTAATAAATTTTTTTTTATTAATAAAAAAACATTAAATAATTTATCTTGCAGCATGAGTGGAGAGGGAGGTGTCAATGGTGTCTATAAAAGAGAAAATAGTAGGGGTTTCTGACTATTGATTTCGAACGACCAGAATCACATATTTATTGGTGTTGCACAAAGTACATGTGTAACAATTTCAAGTGATTGATCTAGTGGGCAAGATTTGATATTTAGAGGTTTTTTTTAAAAAAGGTTGTAGGTTTGAAATTTTATAAGTGCATTAAATTTTTTTGGATTAGTTTATACGAAATTTTGTTTTAATTTTAATTGAACTTGTACTAATTAATAGTAAAATTTGTCTCTTAGGAATTAGTCGAGGGCGTTGACATTGATACATTTTTATAATTTGAAATGTTCGTTTGTTATTGTTAAAATTAATAACTTTTAAATTGTAACTAATAATAGAAGTTGTGGGTGTATAGTAAAGATCGTAACTTGTAATTGAAATAGAAAAAAATGTAATTATAAATTGTAATAGAAGTTATGAATATTTAGAAAAAAAATATAACATATAACTAAAATCAATAACAAAAAACTAAAAACTACTATGAGTAATTTTGTTAAACATCCCATATACGAGGTTTTTTTGTAGTTTTAATTGGAATTTGTTACTGAACGGTGTAGTTGTCTATTAAAAATTAGTCGCGGGAGTTGACATTAATAAATTTTTATGATATGAACTGTTCGTGTATGGTGCATGAGTAAAACTTCCATGTAAGAAATTAATGAAGTGTTTATTGTAGTTAAAATTTTGATTTTATAAATTATAATTGAAAAAAATATAATTATGATTTTAACCGAAAAGTTGTAAATGTTGATTAAAGTTATAAATTCACAATTTAAATTAATAAATTTCTTATTTGATGATTTAAAATCAGAAACTATAAATTGATCGGGTGCCTATAGCAATATGCTTGAATTACATTTGTTTTAACTATTATTTCTCAAAATTATATCTATTATGTATTTTTAAAATAAAAAATATAGTTACGATAGAATGGTTATCCATGTTCTATCAATTTAGTATTTGGAAGTGATTTTCATTCTTCTTTTCTACAAATACATTCTCTTTTTATCTTTATTTGATGAACTTATAATTTTTTTATTATAATTTTTGATTCTTTTCTTAAATGTATACATACAAAAATTATAAAATAAAAAGGTATTTTGATAACTTCACCTAATCAAGACGAAAGAAGAAGTGTGTTTGTATAAATGGAGTATTTGGTAAAGTTACTGCTAGTAACTTTTAGTTTTTTGTTACTAATTTTAATTTTAAATTATAAATTTTTTGTAGGTACCCAAATTTTTGTTATAGTTTATAATTATTTTTTTTATTTTTTTTATTTTAGTTACAAGTTATAATTTATAAGCTATTATAATTTATAAGCTATTTATTTTAGCAATACCAAACATCACCAAAAATAGAGTATGAATATTATTTTTCTTTTTTATAAAAATAATTTATTTAGCCAACGCTAAAAAATAAACAATTGGAATTGTAACAAAAAAATCATTTGAGATCGACCCCACTAAACAAAGTAAAGCACAACATCGTACTGTGCTGCAATCCCAAACTCTTTTTCTAATGACATGAAAAAAGTTTTATATTTTTAAAAAACAAAAATGTATTAGTATTTTGTATTTAGGAACATACTCAAAATTTTAATTTAGGGGTGACAATTATTACGCTAATAATTTTTTCTAAATGTATAAATCGTAAAATTAATTTTTATTGACATAGAAGAAAAAAAATCATATTCAATGTGTACTGTTACGGATTTTGACCTCGGTAAATTCGTTTTTTTATTTGGCAAATTTGTGATAAATAATTATTTTATTTATTTATTTTATTCGTTGATATTTTAACACTTATTCTTTTGGAGTTATGGTTTTAATATTGCAGGGTCAAGCAAAACGACGAGATAAAAATCAAAATTGCTCACAGGGCAGACCGCCCGACAGACTGCTCGATCGGTCTATTGAATCTCTCGGTTTCTCATGTCTGCAGCAAAATTACTGAAGGGCAATCTTCACAGCTCGCTTGAGCGGTGAATAGACCGCTCGAGCAGTCCTCGGTGACAAGGCATTTAATTGCAGCGTCAGCTAGGGTTTTGGAATTCTTCTATAAATAGGAAGCTAGGGCTTTATGTTTTGTGAGCCTTATGATTATATTGTAAAGATCTAGCCGCCATATTGAGCTCTCATTACTATTCTTTCATACGCGTAAGCCAGTCTACATATGCGCAAGTTAGTCTACAACTTGATGATCTTCTAAGCTTTCGCTCATTCAAGACATCATCAAGTCATCTAAAGCTTCAACGATCTGTTCATGTTCGTGGAGTCGCTTGAGAGGAGTCTCAAGTGTTGAAATCCGGTGGTGAGTTTCAGCGGCGGTCAAACACAGGAGTTGTTGCACGTGGATTCGGCAAATATAGATTTACTACCATTGGTTGTGGGTGCAATGTCGGGATTGTAAGATTTCTTTGTAATTAATAATTTAATAGTGTTTGATTTTCTAGACCCGGTGTGGTCTCGTAGTTTTTACCCGATTTAGGGTTTTTCACGTAAATATCGATGTCCCATGTGTGATTGTGATTGTATTATTTTTCTGCTTGTGTGGTTGATTAGTTTAAGCTTAGTTTTTGTTTAGCCAATTTAAGAATATTGATTTATTGCAAATAAGTCGGTAAATAGGTTTTTTCAATTGGTATCAGAGCGGGTCACAAAAATTAAAATTTTTTTTTGTGTGATTCACTGACTGATTTGCACTAAATGAATTTTCTTAGAGAAGGCGTTTCGACTGGTAGACCACCCCTTCTTGACGGCACCCTTTCTTGACGGCTATAATTATCCATTTTGGAAAGTTAGGATGAGAGCCTTTTTGAAATCTATTGATGAACGCGTTTGGCTTTCTGTTGTTGAGGGCTACAAGCCTCCCACATGTATTGTTAATGGTATAACCGTCCCTAAGCCCGTGGCTAAATGGGACAGAACTAATTTTGGGGAGGCTGGCTAGAATAGTAAAGCGATAAATGCTATCTTTAGTGGAGTCACACAAGATGAATTTCGTAAAATTAGTACGTGTGACTTGGCTAAAGAAGCTTGGAATATTCTTCAAATCACTCACGAATGGACTGACACTGTAAAAATCTCAAAACTTCAACGTCTTACAACAAATTTTGAAACTCTACGTATGAAAGACGATGAAAATTTTGATGATTTTTACGCAAAACTAAGTGATATTGTGAATGCCTCGTTTAATCTTGACGGAAAAATCTGAACTTCTAAAATTGTTTGGAAAATTCTTAGATCCTTATCTGAACGTTTCCAACCAAAAGTCACAGCAATAGAAGAAAGTAAAGATATTGATTCTATTTTGGTTGAAAATTTAGTTGGAAACCTGAAAACCTATGAGCTAAATTTTCAAAACAAAAATGTTTAAAAAAATATGACTTTTTCTTCAGCTCAAGGTTCTGCAAGTAAATCAGATGATGATTTAAACCATGAGATGATGACTATCTTTGTGAAAAAAATTTAAAAAATTTTAAAAACTAAAAAACCTAATCATGAGGAAAAATCACATAAGAAGCACGGTAAAGATAAAGTAAAAAACATGTCCAATTTTATTAAAAAGGGGTCGAAATGCTAGATTTCAGAAATTCAATACTATGAATGCAAAGGATATGGACATATGGTTAAAGAATACCCAAACTTTCTTAGAAATAAACAAAAAGGATTCACAGTCACTTGGGATAATGAAAGTGAACCTGACACGAGTGATGAGAAGGACCCTGATTATGTTGATAGAAAAATTATAGCGTTTGTCGCTTCTATTCAGGAAAAATCAGTTGAGTCTGAAAATTTGAGAATTCTGAAAATGAGGAGATTGACAATGATGAAGAAAGTGAGGAAGAGAAAACTCTTCAACAAGCTTATGATAAGTTGTATAAAGAGTGTTTTATGTTGACAAAAAATAATGCAAAACTGGTTAAAAAATTCAAATTGTATGAAAAAGAGAATGAAAGTGTCAAGCAAGAACTAACTGAAGCTCAAGCCTTGGTTATGAAATTAAAATCAGACCAAGAGATTTTGTGTGAAAAACTTACAAAATGTGAAACAGTAAGGAATGACGTGTCTGAATTGTGTCAAACTAGATAAACTAGGATTGAATTTCTTGAAAAATAATTGCATGCTAGTGTTGAGTTAAAAGCTGATCTTGAATCAAAATTGATTAAATTTGAAAAATATTTGTTAAATGCTCAATCTACTTTTAAGAAATTGAATGCAGGAACTATGGCTTTGGATGACATGCTTGGATTCCAAAAGGCTGTGGCAGACAGGTATGGATTGGAATTTGTTGGTATTTCTTCAAGCAAGTCGTCAAAAGAAAAAGAAAAAGTTGGTCAACCAACTCAATCTAAGTCTGTGCCAAGTTTTGTGAAAGAAAAAACAGCCACTGCAAATCTTTCTGCCAAAGCTAATGGAAAGTAGAGACATCAGACGGGTAGAACCACCATTTTACATGGTGAGGTAAGAAAAGCTAAATTCATTCATACTTGTCATCATGGCGGGTATATTGGTCACGCACGTTCCAATTGCATGAAATTGAATAGGAATACTTTGTTTGGGCCTATTTGTCATTACTGTGGTAAAAAAGGGACACATTAGACCTCACTGCACTAAGTTGTTTAATCAAAATATGTTCAAATTTAATGTTCACAACAATCTAGAAAGAATTGGAGTTCTAACCAAGAACATGTGCTTTTGAAAATCAAGAAAATTTGAGTTCAAAAGAGTCATCTAGATAGCTTTTTGGCTAGTCGTAGTCCTTAGTTTGTTTTGAGTCTTGTTTTTTTGTTTTTGGGTTTGTGTTTTTTTTTGTTGTTAAAAAAAAATATGTGGGAGACTATATTAAAGATTGAGTACCTGTTTCTGTGCATGATTTCATTTGGTGGAAATTGCATAATTTAGTCTTTGAGATTATTTACCACACTGTTTTTAGATAATCTAATTCATAGTGGATAGAACGCTTTCAAATATGAGTCTATTCTGTACACTACTTGAACTTTGATAGATGCAAGGATCCTCTGCTCTTGGGATTATATTTGGTTTGGATCTCTTTTATCTTTCAGTTATTTAAAATTTTTACAAAATGACCACATAGTGGCGACCCACTTGATCTTAATGTTTAAGCTCCCTCTTTCTTTTGGTTATGTATGTTTGATTTGAAGAAATGGTTACTTATGCGGAACTTGTCTTTTCGTACGTATTAGTGTGCAGCCGCCTTGATATTTGTGCCAAAAACTGTTTAAGAAATGACTACCTATGCGAACTTTGCTTATTCGTTCGTACTAGTGTGAAAGCCGCCTGTAAAAGCATAATAAAAAAAAAGAGGCAAGAAAAGTTTGCAGTCTTTAGTTGAGGGGGAGTTTGTCTATAAATTAAATTGGGTCAACGCTGGTTTGACTTTGTGAAATTCTTAATTTTTGATAAATAAAAATAATTCAGACATATTGATCCCAGATAGGATTTGATCTTGAAGTCTAAAATCTTTCAAGTCACACACACACTGCTTCATGTAGAATCTACTCTGATTGTATTCGTTCATATATGACTATAGGGTATCTTGAATTCTGTGTGCGCTTTAATCAATTTGACTAGATTTTTGTGACTTTAAGTAAATGAATATTTGCATGGGTCTAGTAGTTATTTTTTAATCTTGTTCTCTACTCCAAAAAGATTTGTTTTTTCTTTTGTTTTCTTTGAGTTTGTTTGTCAATTCGTGACAAAAAGGAGGAGAGTATCAGTAGGTTTCCCGGCTTGGATCATGGATGTATGTTTGTTAGAGCATGGATGTTTGTTTGAGGGGGAGTGTTTTTTTTGTTAGGTGATTATTGGGGATTTTTTTTGTGTTTTTTCAGTTGCTTGTGTCGTAGAGTTTTTTTTAGTTCATATAATTTTGTTTGCTTGCTGCATTGAATTAGTTGTTTTTTGAGTTTTGTCACAGAATTGCCAAAGGGGGATATTTTTACAGATTTTGGCCTCGGTCTAATTCGTTCTTTTGTTTGGAAAATCTGTAACAAATAATTATTCAATTTATTTATTTTATTCGTTGATATTTTAACACTTGTTCTTTTGAAATTATGATTTTAATATTGCAGGGCCACGCAAAACGACAAGAAAAAAATTAAAATTGCTCATAGGGCAGACCGCCCGACAGACCGCTTGATCGGTCTATCAAGCGGTCTATTGAACCTCTCGGTTTCTCATGTCTATAGCAAAATTACTAAAGGGCAATCTTCACCGCTTGAGCGGTGAATAGACCGCTCAAGCGGTCCTCGGCGACAAGGCCTTTAATTGCAGCGTCAGCTAGGGTTTTGGGATTCTCCTATAAATAGGAACCTAAGGCTTTATGTTTTGTGAGCCTTATGATTATATTGTAAAGACCTAGCCGCCATATTGAGCTCTCATTACTATTCTCTCATACCCGCAAGCCAATCTACATACGCGTAAGTTAGTCTACAACTTGATGATCTTCTAAGCTTTCGCTCATTCAAGATATCATCAAGTCATCCAAAGCTTTAACGATTTGTTCGTGTTCGTGGAGTCGCTTGTGAGGAATCTCAAGTGTTGAAGTCCGGTGGTGGGCTCTAACGGTGGTCAAACACAGGAGTTGGTGCACGTGGATTCGGCAAAGATAAGCTTACTACCATTGGTTGTGGGTGCAACGTCGGGGTTGTAAAATTTTTTTGTAATCAACGATTTAATAGTGTTTGATTTTTTAAACCCGTTGTGGTCTCGTAATTTTTATCCGATTTGAAAATTTTTACGTAAGTATCGCTGGAATTATGGTTGGTTACAAAGAAAATCACGAGACCACAAACGGGGTGGCGCTGGCGCATATATAACCAATCTTTTTGGGCCATGCTTGTAACCAGGCTTTTTGGGCCATGCTTGTAATTTTCTGGCTCTACTTGGGTGACGCTGGCGCATGAAGAAATTTACAGCGCGCAGCACTATAGAGTCACTAATGGCGTCTGTCAAAACTTGGGGGTTAGATTGGCAAATAATTTAAATGTTCAACTTTTTTTGTTGTTGACTTTTTTTAGTAATTTTAGTCAAAAATTAAACTGGTTTCAAGATAGTTTGTTTGCTAAACTAGTTTTTAAACTAGTTTTTTAATATAGATTGATCGGATAAAAACTTATTTATTTTTTTGTTTATTTAACAATTGTATATAATTTGTATGGATATGCATGTTGTGTCGAAAAAGCACAACAAGAATGATTTTGGCTCTCGAATATACTTTTATGAATGGATCCGTTCACAATGTAGAACTCGTCAAGTTTATTATTTAGACAAAAAAATAAAATTAGCCCATATTTTTAGCTAAGTGATCCAAAAATATTTATTTAACTATTTTTTATTAAAATTATAGTTACCGTTGATTTATTTATAAGTAGATGTAATCCAGTTACATAGGCATAGATACGAGATCAAATTTTTTACACGAATATCAAAATTGATAAGTTCTACGTAGTGAACGAATCTAATTTAGGCATAGAACCCAATTCGAAGCTCTTTGCCTGGTCTCAAAAAGCTCGCATTTGCTGATGGGAGAGCAACGGAGTGACTTGACGGCCATTCTACGTTTGGGGCAATTGGCAAAGGTTCAGGCCAATGCCCCGTTTCACCGAATCGGTTAGATTTCAACCCTCTTTATTCTCTTTTATTTCTTCTTTCTTGATTGCTTTTATGAAAAAATTTATTTGATCATAAAAATATATTTAAAAATCATACTTATTAAAGGTCTCAACACATTTTTTGCCTAATTTATAGTGGTACTAAATAAGTTATCAAATAACGGTTGCAAGTGTTAGTAAAGTAGTTTAAGAATTAATATTTTGATTTAACTTTTTAATTTTTAATTTTTTGTTTTTGTCAAATGAGCTATGTTGAACTTTTTTTTTGTTGTATTTTTTGTATTTTTTGCCACTAAAAAGTTTAAATCCACAATCGGACCCTTAACGGTGGCATTTAACAAAACTTACTCTAAATAACTTTTTAAAATTGTTTTAAATTTTATTTATTTTATATTTTTGTTTTCCTCATTACAAAAAAATAAATTTTTTAAAAAATTTGTTATCAAAAAAAGTGTATTTTGGTTGAGAAAGGTTTTTTTGTCTTATCCCTTACTTTATTATTATTATTTTTGGTATGAATCTTTATTTTTCTAGCTAGTTTGAAATGTGAAGCATTGTGATGATAACAACTGCCAATTTTTAAAAAATGTTTAAAATCTATATAATAAGGGAGATTAGCTTTTATAAAATGTTCTATATATTAATTTTTGAACAGTTAAGATATATTTTTGCTCAAATTTACAGTCAAAATTTCACAAAAACATTATCTATTCTATATCTACGACAATTGAATGATTGAGATACATTTTAATTTAAATTTTAAAATCAAAATTAATTTGGTAAAAATAATTATAAAAAATTCACTCCGACTTGACAGATGGCCAAATTAATTTTCATCTAAATGAATCTTACTTTCCGAAATATAAAGATTACTTTAAACTCCCACTAAATTGATTGAAGAATTATTAAATGAAAAAAAAATAATGTTTCATTTTGTAATCATTTTTCTATTTGGAAAATCTTGTAATTTGTAAAGAAAATATAATAAATCAATTTAATATTAGTTACAGTTAGAAATTATTATTATTTTTACCTATTTTTATATTATTGAAATTGTAAGCTTTATGGGATGCTAATGTTTATTTCTTAAATAATTTGTTTCTCAAGATGACATAGAAAAAAAAAAGAATAATAAGGATTTAAAATTCCATGCATAATTTAAGAATGTTATGTGTAGGTATCTAACAAAATTGTTTAATCAAATTTCATTCAGATATTGATTTTTTTTAAAAATAATATATTAAAAATCAAATTAAGCTGAAAATTGCATTTAGCCATATTTAGCCATGACTAATATATATATAATAGTGCAAAATTTGTAATCCCTCACAATATTACATTCTTTATGGTATTAGTTATTTCTTATTTATATCTTTTGTATATCTTATTTAATGGTCTAATATGAATTTTTTTTTGATAACTTAAGGTGTTCGAGCAAGCTTACGTGCACTTCATTTAATATAAAATTTCTTGCTCAGCTAACTAAATAACTTACAAAAAAAAAAAAAAAAAAAAAGGGTGAGGCGTTGTTGTTTTTTACTTTAATCTCAATTTGTTAATTGGGCAAACAAATAAGTGATTGGTCTGCAAAAAACAATTAATGCAATAAAAATTTGGATTGTCGAAAAAATCAAAACAAGCACTTATAAAATGGTCACTGTCATGTAAGCTTAAGGACACTTCCGTCTTCATGCAATCCCCATGCACGTACGGTACACTTCACTCTTCACACATCACTACGAAATTCATCACAAAAACAAATTAAAACAATAACAAAAATTAAAATATACAAAAAGACGATTTATTTATAGAACTGCAAATACATGCAAGTTAAATATATATATATATATATATATATATTTGTGTCACAACCAGTGTGTTGTATATTTACTTGGATTTAATTGCTTAGATCCGTTTGGTCAGATCCATTCCGTGAATTTATATAGAAAAGACTAAATATTGGGCTTCTTTGATTTGCCGAACAAAGTTGAATTGGACTGAATAAAAATATATATGAGACTCACATGTTCAGATTTTATTTCATCAAATTTTTTATCCCGCGTTTGTATTGTAGGACTATGACTAATAATTCGATAAACACTAAATTATTAATACATCATTTGTTATATTAATAATACTAGATTTCCCTTGGTATTATTAATACCAAGTTTTAAATTATTTTCTCTCTTTATTTAATTGTCAGAAATAAATCTATAATTTTTATCATATTCTTTAACATACACACCCTAACCAAATATGAATCAAATTTCTCACTGTATACATAATTCATTCCATAATCTCTTAGTATTAAAAAATATATATGGGACCCAAAGTATTACTTATCTCTTCTATTCTTATCCGAAATATCAAATAAGTTCATTATGAATTAAAGATTCTTCGTAAATGCAAATGTGTTACGACTCTATTAATATGGGTCATGCTAATTACCGCTCATTGGGCGATGGTTAATAGCTTAATAAAGATATTTTTTTTATAATATTAATATACTTTTTGGTGTGGGGTTTACCACTTTTACAAACATTAATACACTTTTTGCACATATCTATACATTATATACCTCTTAATCACCGTCAATTGGGCGATGGTTAATATTTTCCTATTAATATTACCACCATAGTTTATTTATAGTTTTATAAAGCAATTTGCACTACTAGTATATAAATAAATTCTAATTACACATTACAATAGTAAAAATATTTTACAACATAAAAATAAAGACAATATTTGTGAATAATTTGTAGCCATTAATATTTATGAATACCTTGTATAAGATAATGGCTTGTTCTATTTTATTTCATAGTTTTTATTTTGATTGAATTTTTTCATGATTTAGTCTAATTATATTATGTTTTCTTATTTTTTTCGTTGAGCCGAAAAATCATTTTTTGATAAAAATATATTAGAAACTCAATAAAGTACATCTTATTTGATTTGATTTGATTTTTGTTTGTAGTATTTTTTACCATTTAATAAAATTTTTATATTAATTTTTTCATTATTTAGTAAAATTATTATATTTTTTTAACTTTTTGTCCCATAAAATTAAGCCAAGATATACACAAAAAATTTGAAGGAAACAAAAACAAATCAAAATTAAGCACATAAAGTCAAATTCTTCTTGTTATATGTTTCTTATAAAAAAATATGTGGATTAAAAACTTAAAAATATTTTAATAAAAAAGTAAAACTTACTAATGGTAACAACGATACGAAATATCAAAACAAAACTCACTCTATAAATGGTAAAATGTCAAAAAGTAAACAATATATAAAAAATAAGTTTGAAAGTTGGACTAACGAAGTCAATTAAAATGTACAATTTGCATTATATTAAAATTAATGGGACTGAGCAGTAGAATCGCATATGTATTTCTTGCAATTGTATGGTGGTCAAAATTCTTACTAAAGCATGATTTTTATTAGTAATGTTTATAAGTCTAAACTAACCCAATTGAAAATTAAAAAATACAAATATTTAGGAGAAAAAAAGAAGCTAAATGACAAAAAGTAAAACACGAAAAATAGAACTTTTTTCAAGTTGAAACTGAATTTAAAAATTGGAAGAAAATATTAAAATAAAACTTATTTTAATATAAAAGAAAAAACGGAGGACAAAAATGAAATAGAAAAAAATGACCCATTAAATGAATAATGAAAGAGCTCACAAATACAAACTATATTAATATTACCACAAAAATTTATTTATAGTTTTACAAATCAATTTGCATTATTTACAAATAAAAAAAATCATAACTACACATTATAATAGTGAAAATATTTTTCAACATAAAAATAAAGATAATATTTGTGAATAATTTATAGCTACCAATTTTTGTAAATACTGACTTATTTTTTATTTTATTTTATTAATTTTAATTTTTATCGAATCTCTCATCATTTAGTTTAATTACTATTATTTTTATTTTCTCATTAAGCCAAATAATTTGTTTTTTTATAACAATATATTTAAAACTCAAGGACAACTTATTTTATTTGATTTTATGTTTGTTTTTAGTGATTTTTTCAATATTTAGTAAAATTATTACATTTTTTTAATTTTTAGTCCAAAAAAATTGAAGTCAATATATATATATAAAAAGTTGAAAGGAAATAAAAATAAGCCAAAATTAAGCAAGTAGATCAAGTTCTCGTCGGTCCGTGTTTTAATTCTTTAAAACATACGTGGATTAAAAAGTCAAATATATTACAATAAAAGAATAGGACATAGTAAAAACAATAACAACACAAAATGTCAAAATAAAACCCATTTTATAAACAATAAAAAAGTATATCTGCGTTTACTATAAAAAGAAAGCAACAAGAAGTAAAGCATTGATGCATTCTTTTTATACTAAATGCAGATATATCCTTCAAATTCATTAATCATGGTTGGGGTGTGCTTCCTTCAAAAAACTAGTAAAGGAGGTCTGGGAAAGGGAGGGAATAAGAGGTTGGGCTGGTTATAGACTGTACTACGAGATGAAACAACTCAAATTGCAGATCAAGGTATGGAACACAGAAGTTTTTGGGAACATGGAGGATAGTCTTAGATTGGCCGACCAAGAATTAAAAAAGTTAGACTTGCTTGAGGAAGGGGGTTCACTAAGTGATGCTCAAACGTTAGTGAAGTTGGAGCTGAGGTTTAAGCTTTGGGTTCTTCATAGGCGAGTAGAAAGCCTGTGGAGAGAAAAATCAAGGCAAATGTTGCTGAAGCTTGGGGATAGAAAACGAATAGAAATACTTCGTTCTTCCATACTATGGCTAGTAGAAGGAAAAAGTGGAATTACATTGGCCAGATTAATCAAGATGGGAGAATTCTGGTTCAACCACAAGAAATCAAGGGGGGTGTAACCAAATTCTTCTCAGCCAGCTGCAGTGAAGTGAAATGGGAGAGACCTGTGTTTGATTGTGGGGTGATCAAGACTCTCAGTCTAAATTGTAGTAGTATATTAGACGAGCAGTTCACAGAGGATGAAATATTCCAAGCCATTTGTTGATGTGGTACTAATAAGGCCTCGGGTCCTAATGGATTTAGCTTAAGATTCTTTAAAAGGTTATGGAGTTTGGTTAAAGAGGATGTGGTGGTGTTTATGCAGGAATTTCACAGTCATGGCAGGCTCCACAAGTGTCTCAATGCCTCCTTCACTACTCTTATACCTAAAGTTGATAGCCCCTAGTCCCTCACGGATTATAAATCCATTAGCTTAGTGGGTTCAATCTACAAGATCTTAGCCAAAGTCATATATGGGAGATTGAAAAGGATCATGAGCCAATTGATCTAGGAAAAATAAACAGCATTCATAGCTGTGAGACAAATTCTGAATGGAGTTCTTATTATAAATGAGATAATCCATGATTGGAAAAGGAATAAGAATGAAGGGATTATCTTAAAATTGAATTCTGATAAAGCTTATGACTGTGTAAATTGAGACTTTCTTATCAAGATCATGGGTCTTATGGGTTTTGGGAATAAGTGGTGTGGGTGGATTATGGAGTGTATCTCATCCTCTTTAGCTGCTATTCTCATCAATGGTTCTCTTTCAACCTTATTCAAGCTGGAAAGAGGTTTTAGACAAGGGGACCCCCTCTCCCCTTTCCTTTTTAATTTGGTTGGTAAAGGTTTAAATTCTATACTGGAGAAGGCCATCAAGTTAGGTATGCTTAGTGGTGTGAAGGAGGATAACCAATGGTTGAGGCTAAGTCACCTACAATTTGTTGATGACATAGTTATCTTCTACAAACCAATGACCTAAGAGGTTTGTTACATTAAGAGTATTCTCAAGGGGTTTGAGCTAGCATCTGGATTGAAAGTGAACTTCTCAAAAAGTCTAATCTATGGTATTGGGACTTCAAAGCAAACTCTCAACATCATGTCATGTCTTTTCGGATGTAAAGTGGGGAGACTTCCTATGAAATATCTTGGATTACTTGTGGGCATAAACCCAAGATTGATCAGAAATTGGGAATCTCCAATTGCAAAGTTCAAGAAGAAGCTGATTCATTAAAAGAGGAAGTACTTGTCAAAAGTTAGGAGAATTCGACTTATCAAGGCAACATTATCAAATTTATCAATCTATTATATGCTTATTTATAGGATTCCTAGAGGTGTGTTAAATCAACTTGAAATGATCCAAAGGAGGTTTCTGTAGGGTGATGATGAATCTCCAAAAAAGCTTCATCTAGTAGAGTGGGGGAGAATTAACCAGAATAAAGTGTCAGGTAATTTTGGTGTGGCTGATCTTGACATCAAGAATACAACCCTTCTCTTGAAATGGTGGTGGAGGCTGTTGGGAGAATTTCCAACGCCAATATAAATCCATGCTCGGGGATCCAGAAAATACATCTTTAATTAACTTTCAAC